>JAPQRN010022322.1:0-22455 GCA_037367275.1 Coranthus polyacanthus | reverse complement strand
AGACTCAAGTCTGCGCTCGCACACACACGAACACACACGAACACACACACACACATACATACACACACACACTCAGACTCATACTATATCACAAAAATGGCTAAAACGGTCTGTACTGTGTGCTGACAGTCAGGACAGAGGACGGAGGGACTCTGAGCTAGATTCTGGCAGAGCTGTGAGGGGGATTTATGTGGTCATGGGGAAGCCACAGGGCGGGGGCTGTGGTTTGATTTTGTGTTTAAATGCATTTTTTGAATAAGTGAAGGGAAGATGTTCAAGTTAAACATGTGGTCAAGATGACTAGACAAGATGAGCACTGAGAAGCAGAAAACAAAAAACAAAAACAAGATAAGACTAGCTAACAAAGCCAAAATTCATAAGGAAATCCAGGAAACATCAGCACTGTGACCTCTTGAAGTGTAGACAAGAGACTAATAGGATCCACGATAACATACCACACAAAGCTTGTCCTCCGTACTCCATGATGGCCAGTGATCCTGCCTGTCCTCTGACCTCAGCAGGGCGTCCAGCACTGCCTCCTGAGCCAGAACATTCTCCTCCTCCTGCAGAGCAAAAGGTTATTCTGCTGCTGATCACATTAAGGAGGGAAGGAATACACGTTATTGAGCTATGAGAACTAATGATGGGAATGTGGTAACCCTGCCCCTCCTTCCCCCTCTATAGGTGCCACGTTTTACCGCTAGGATCTCATCCGCCCTGTCTAGGATCTTCTCCACCTCTTTTAAACCCTCCTGCTCCTTTACATCCCAGTCCTTCAGGGAGACATCACTCACACTGAAAAGAGAACAAGTTGACAGTTTATCCAAAACCAGTCTGGCTACACAGACATTTTCTGATCCACATTCATTTAAATATTCAACATGTTAAACCAACTGTTTGTTAAACTGCACTAAAGTGTGCAGCTCTCTTTAGAGGTTGTAATTCTTTGGTTTTAATCTATCTATAGTTTTCTTGTTCTGAACACAGGACATTGTGCTCTTAATGTTTTTTAGAAGTTCTATGAATTAAAGCAGTCTTGCTGTAGCACTCAATTAGCACTACAGCAATAGCGGGTCTTGTATGACTGGCTCCACATGGGAGCCTGTTCTGGGGTGGATTTTCTTTCTGTGTGATTGGGTTAGACTCAACATTCAAGAGGAAAGTACTACCCAATTGGCTGGTTAATCCCTTAATGTTTTACAATAAAAGGTAAACTAGATATATGTAGATTAATGCTACTTTCAAAATTCTGTTGTCTAGTATATCTACAAATGTTGTGTAATATCGCAACATGAACAAAGAATTTCCTGTTACCATAGAATGTAGCAGCCAATGTAGAATGTAGTGCTTCATACAGTATAATGTAGCATTAAATGTAGTGCTAAAGGTAAACTGTAGCACAATCCTAAACATAGAATATAGCACTAAACAAAGTGTAGCAAAACATAAAATGTAGCGTTAAGTTTAACATACAGTATAATGTAGCATTAAATGTAGAATGTAGTGCTAAGTAGAGATTATAACACTATGTAATACTAACAGTAGAGTGTAGCGCTAAATGCAGAATGTGATGCCAAACATAGAATGCTCTGCTGAACACAGAATGTAGTGCTACTCTAAAAAAGGTACAATGCATTAAATGTAACATGTAGTGCTAAATGTAGAGAGCAGCGCTAATTATAGAATGGAACACTAAAAGTCACCTTAGCAATCACTAACCTGTTGGTTACGAGTTACCATTATTTACCCTTCACTTGCTTTTTCATAAAATAGCCTTGATTAAAACAGAGTTACAGCATTAGTCTAATTTAATAGCCCTTTAATAGGGAGCCCTTTTTAAAAGAAAATTCACCTGCTGAAGAGGCTTTTGTAGGAAAAAACCAAGAACCATCCTTTCAATCAAATGCATCCACTATCTTTGCATTATAATCTGCAAGGGTAATGGACGCAACACGACATTATGGCCAAAAAAAAGTATTCTACTTCAATTCACACTACAGAAACCACAACTCTAATAGTTACTGCATATTCTCAAATTATTAAAAACATTTAAAAAGGTGAAACAACAAAATATTTGAGAGGAAAGTGAATGAAAATCAGTCTAACACAGCAACAGTCTGATCATAAAGTTACTATCAAACTGGAGTTGGAGCATTTTTCTATTCAGCCACATGCATGTCTGGGTAAAACTACATGTATTTGGGTGGCTTCTGGGTAGGGTTCAGCATGCTAGCATGTAACAGAGTCATCAATCCAGATCTTGTTCAACAAGGAAAAAGGAGTATTACCCATCAGTAGCATCCACATACTGATCATGGAGGTCATATGAATCCCAGAGCATGGTGGGATTCCCCTCTGTGGTGCAGCTGGACTTGTCTCTTCCATCTGTTATGGTGCTTGAGAGGACATGGTGAATGGGGCTCAGCTCAGAATCCTCTAAACTGCTTTGTGAATGTAACATCCAGTCCCTGGTCTGAGGTCGTCTGGGCTGTGTGCTGTTTAGAACCTCGGTCTGGGTGGGCTGGTCTTGACACCTGCTGGACTGGTTGGTGTCAGTAACGGGTTCTGAGGGCTCATGGAACTTTGTGTGTCTGTGTTGTGGTGATGGGTTCTGTGTGATGGTGACCGTGTATGAATTCTCTAAATTGTCTACAGGTAAACTGAGCCAGGGGTTATTAGGGGGAGCAGCCGAGCGCTTCACTTTGATTTCAAAGTTTAGAGAATCCACTGTCACTTTAGGGATGATTTGGATACTAGGTCTGGACGAGTTTCCCACTGAACCAAAGTCAAACTCCTCCCTGTGATCTTCAGAATCCGAAACACCTGAGATATTCTCCTCATTGATTTGAGGCTGGCTCAAAGCAGGTCTCACAGAGTCCCTGGTCCCAACTAATCTGGACAGACCCTCCATTCCCTCCAGCTGGCTGCTCCCTGCTCCATCGAAGCCTGAATCAAATGAGCTGAGAGAGGAGGGTTTACACTCAGCTGACGCCATCGGAGACTCTGCACTCACAGGTAGACGGGCCGCATCCTGACCGGTTTTACATTTAGTCAGGTCAGATTCTGAACTGTGGCAGGGTACAGCATCGCTTACGTGCAGCTCAGAAGGAAATTTACTGTTATGGATGCTTTGAACATCTCTAGATCCTGCAGCTCTGACAGCAGGAGGCTGAGTGACATGGCAGCTGCGTAGTAACTCATACTGCCACTGGAGAGCCAACTGAAGGTGAGCGACAGCCACAGGCCCAGAGGAGATGATAAGCTTCCTCAGAGTCATGCACCTGATGAAAACAGAAAAAAAAACATTGTTAAACAGGCAGGAAAGCAAGAAAAACAACCACACACACACTGTACAGTGGGAGATAAAAGAAAAGAAATAAGATGAAAATTAACACAAATTAACTGAGAAACTGATCATATTTTAATATAATAAGGTTCAATTAATAGTTTTTTCTCTGGCTTTTAACAGCATCACAGTCTTGAGAAGTTCAAGTCTGTAAAAAGACAAGGGATTTCACAGTTTCTTCATCTTAATTGTCTCTCCTCATCTATTTCAATATGAACTAGTAAAATGTCCAAAAATCCTTTAAAGTTTCTGATGTAACTTCAGAGCATGCGCGTCAATAGATCAATCTTCCTGATGACTGCACAAATTCTATAACCTCATTACAAGTGTGGGCAACTTTTTAGGAGCAGTTAAAGGTATAATTTCTAAGATCAACATTAAAAAAAATTAACTCTTATCCAACAGAGGAGGGCGGCATTTTACCAGAAAATTACAGTGACGGTGTCTACTGTCAAACTCCAAACACTCGCCGGTCAATATCTGTTTAAAGTGTACACTATCAGACACCCCTTTGGTGGCTTTGAAGAGAGCTTCACTTCCCATCTCAGACTCTTGAGAATCATTTTAACCTGCAGAACTCAGGAGTTGCTGGTCTACTGCTGCCTCCATCTGATTGTTAGTTTGAATCCAAACTACCAAAGTCACACAATAACACAAACATATGTGTCAAAACAACTTAACTAACTGATGCAGTGGTAAAGTAGCAGCTCGTGCGATCTGTGTTTTTAAATTAGCTCACTTTGCTTTTGGCAATATATCAACACCATTCGAAATGTTATGAAGAAGGTAAATGCCTGCGTGTGTACTTTTGTACTGCTCAAGTAGTGTGTTAAGATGAGATACTAACTGTGGTTAGTGTAACAATGTGTTAGCACCATTAGTGTACACTGTATTTCAGTGTAGTAGCAACTAATGAACAAATCACATCCATATAGTAAAACATCTAATCTCAGCAGATTACTAAAATCTAATGGCCACTTTTAGGCAATATGACAACATATGTATACAGAGATGTATTGTATTGTTCAACCCTAAAGGAATTAATTTGACCAAAAGATTTCTAACACAGCCTTCTGTCTCACCTCTGGGACAGCTGTTTGCCTGCCTGCTGAACCTGTTCATCTGGGATCACATTGGACAGATGAGCCAGATGAAGCAGCTCTTCCATGTCTGGAGGGGGATTCTTCTTCAGGAAAGCAGACAGTTTCTTCCTCCACGCGGGGATCGTCCCCCAGTTCCTCCTCTGCTGTTGTCTGGCATTAGAATCTCCTTCAACACATGACAGCAGCTCCTGGAGGAAGTTCTCACACAGGACCAGACTGTACCAGTTGTTAGCCTGCAGAAGAGGAACAGTGAAGTGGTTCAGGATCCACACAAGGGTAGCAATGGTCATGATACAGCCATTCTGTGACACTTTATACATAACCAGACAATCTACACCATCTAGACCAAGTACAATAAATAACTATGTTTGTGTAATTGAAGAAGAAAAACACTAAAAAGCAAATGCAAAATGCAGGAATTCTGCATCAGGTATATACACAGCATACACAATATGACAGTCCCGTATCAAATATGAGAATGATGTGACCAATTGCAAATAGCAGATGAGACAGTCTGTCTCAAAAGATCTGATAAAAGAAGCAAATCCAATTTGCCTGCAGTCTAAACATAGCCAGGGTTTTTCCTATCACTGTAAGGCTTAGGCACAGCGCCCAAGCCATTTGGCCACCACCTAGTCTAAGTAATGTCGAGTTAGAGAGCATTTAACTAAACTAATTCAATGACTTACCAGGTTTAATGGATGTAGTTGGTCCCAAATGGACTTGTTTAACAAATTTTGTTTTTAACATTTTAAATGTTCATTTATCTGCTCAAATTTTTCCAAATTTTTGTACACCGATATGATCATTATGTTGGTCCAAAATGACTTGAAATTCTATATTTAAAAAACATAACACTTTCTTGCAGAAGGACCCCCAAATCTCCCCAACCCTGTGTTTCGGTCTTAGAAAAAATGCTAGAATCCAAATAGCACCTAAGCCCTTTGGAAACCTAAGGAAAACCCAAAGAGTCTATTAAAATAATAGTGTTATTAGATTTTAAAAAAGCAGTGAGCATGTGGCGTCTCTCTGAAACATGCAGTGAAACATCAGCACAGTGAGAGCTCACCTTGTTATAGTGATGGTGGTAGTTATTAACAGCCCTGAGGGTCTGCAGAGTGTAATGCACAGTGGAGTGCAGTTTCTCCTTCAGCCTGTCCAGATCCAGAACCCAGCGCTCTCTGGTGTGACCGTCAAACGGCAGGATGTCCGCTAACGTGTGGATCACATCTTCAGCACGGCGAATGAGAGCCTGGGACAGAAATGTGAGAGGGGATACAGTTTTAAATGAAGGTGACAACACAACTGTCTGTTAATGAAAGCATGGCTGAAATGACCTTGTGATACTTCATAATGTTTAAAAAAGTACCTTCTGTTGCCAATCATGTTAAAGGTAAATACTAAATCTCACACACACAACCAAGGGTCCATAGGTTCAACTGTGCTAATACACTTAGATACATGACTTGAGATACCATAGCAGGAGTGTGAATGGACGTGTCAAATTCAGACACCAACAGCCGTGCCTTTGCAGCATCCTTAGCGATCTCCATTTTGTATGGTTGGAGCTTCTTCTGAAGAAGAGTTTCAATCTGCTCTGTGATCTGTTAATACAGCCAAAAACATCACTTCGTTTTTTAAAAGTTGTACTGGTACAACTGTATAAGGAATTTTTTTTATATTAATCTCAGAAAGTCTCAGAAAAGTTCACTGTCTTCCATTAAAGTAGCAGGAATATGGCTTTATTAGCAGTAGCTTTAAATCCCCAGCAGCTCCTATCTGTTCAGAGCATTAGTATCTCACCTGCAGAGCATCATCACGCATCTGGAACACCTGGAGCTGAACTCGGGCCTTAGGGAAGGCCTGCTGCCACAACACCTCCACTTTCTCCACCGCTGCAGTTATCCTGTCAAGTACAATAAAGAAGACTGTTTGGAAATCATAAGTTTCTTTATCCTAAAAGGCAAACAGTGGCCTTGGCTTGTCAAAACAGCCACACGAGGTCAAGCCTGGAATTAACTGGACATTCACTCACCCTCAAGGAAAACAGCTTTTCTAAATAAGGTTTTTACTTTACAAAAGCCACAATATGCAGCCTAACCTGCATGCACATGGGTATTTACCAAATTGTAGTGTTCTAACTCCATAATGCTAGTGATCCACAAGGTTTTCAGTGCTTTTTCACTAACTTTCCTTGTTTTGCACAAAGACCTCCCCAGGAAATACCGAAATTCTTGGAGAAAAATGGACTTTCTCATGTTCACTTAGCATTACAGTACAAGGAAACAAAAACTCCTACTGGTCAGCCTCCTACTTTGGCACTGTGCTTTAGCTATTGTGCAACACAGGATTATTGCACCATTGTTGACTGGTATGCGTGGGAGGTGTTAAAACAGAGGATTAAGGTAAGTCATGTGGGAGCAGTGCAGCTGTATGGGACCGTTGTGCCTGGACTGCTGTACCTGCTGTGGTTCTGAAGCATGTTGAAGGCCGTGTGGGTGAAGATGGCAGTGCCAGCCATCGCCTGGTAGCATGGCTCCTTCTCAGGGTGACGCAGCTTCTCCACCACACTCTCGCAGTGCCTCAGCAGCTCGTCCAGCCCCAGTTCCCTGTAAACATACGTGCAGCATTACAAGCAACAACCTCTAGGTCTGAAAAATGAAGTCAATGTGCAATGTCTGCCAAAACCTTCAGTTGCTCAAATGGCCACTTGAGGCCATAGCTCATCCATCACCCTTCGTGCTTCCCCAGATCAGCTACACCTTTTTGTTCGAATGCAGACAACATTTTGATGATTGTTGATTTTTCGTGTAAAAATACAAAATTGCACTGGTTCCCGCTTTTTAAATGTGTGAAATTGCTGCTCTGTCTTTCAGCCATTTTGATAAATTAAAGGTTGGATGGTCTGGTGTTTGGACAGTTTACCAGTACTTAATTACACCTGGCCTGTTTGCAGAACTTAGCTACATTGGTTAATGATAGCATGAATTCTATACTGCCATATATGGTTTGTCAGCCAGCCTGCTAATTAGGCCAGCTATTGCTAATTAGTATGTTTATACTAGAGACAGACTGATTAATCGCCACCAATAGGACATTTTCCCCAACTGTCAGTATCGGCTGAATTTGGGGCTGACCGTTAATATCAGGCTTCTCGATTGGAAATACTGATTTAAGGGAAAATTCTACGCAACTCAAAAGATAAAAATTGATCTCACCTCGAATCTTTAGTTAGTTTGATGTTCATTCCCACAGTTATTGATTCATTTCTTTTATGTTCAGCGATTCTCATTTATTTAGATATTACTTTGTCTTAGTGTTCAGTTCAGGAGTCACCTGTTTTTAATAAAGTGAGAGTAGTCAGTTTTGTCCATGCATAATGCGTTTTCAATGTCAACATTTTGGGGAGGGGGGGGGGATGGGTGGGATGATATCTGCTTTTTTATGCTCTAAACTATGCTAGCTAACTAACTACAATAATATTGGCCTTTGAAAAACCTACTATCGGCCAATGCAAAGTTAACATTACTGTTCTCAAACACAACTGTTTGTATTAATGTTTATCAAGTACAGTAGCTGAAATGACTAGTGACTCCCGTTGGGATTACACTTTAACATGGTAAAGCACTTTGGCTGCGGTGCTTGCCCTTTGGGTGGCATTTAACATAACAGTGTTAGTTAACAGTATGGTTGATCTTTGCAATTAGTTTGTATTGCCTTAGTGAGTTTCCCCCCATCGCTCTACCCCAGCTCCACCCACATATCCAAATATGGTCACTTTTGGTTCCAAAAAAAAAAAAAAAAAAAAACCAAGATGGCAACAGACAAAATGCCAAATGCAAGGCTTAACAGCAGTCCACAAACCAGTGGGTGACATCATGTTGCTACGTTCACATCATTTAAAACAGTCTATGTAGACTACAGAGCACACATTCATAAACACACCAACACAGACTATTTTAGTGACATTCCTTTCTCACAGCTGTTTAAACTTCATTTATGTTTTTCAATGTTTGAGATTGTTTACTTACAATGGTTTGTCTGTTGACAATTTTTGAATCTGTTTATAGGAACAAATTAGTATGGTTCACAGACATCAGTTCAACACTCATTTCCCCAACAAAATACCAACAGGTTATGAATGAAACTCCAACATTCTTCAAGGTTTGTGTGAATGAAATAGTTTAAAAGCAAAATGTGGTTTTGGCTGCAGTCCAAACCCCAAATTCTCTCCAATTTATGAGGATGTAAACTGCCAATACTTACTGCAACCAAAGAATGTTCTGCAAATGTTATTTAAAAAAAGCTGTCAAAGGCTTTAAATTAATCTACACTAATGACAAATGCAGTGAACCATTACAGGCAGCCTGTAGAGAACAGCAGAGCAGTCAGTTGTAAGCCTGACCTCCTGAGCTGCTGGAACTTGGCTTCATTAGTGGAGCAGAAGTGTTGGAGCTCGCTGAAGGTGGCGGGTGGTGGCAGCCTGGACAAAGCCTGCAGGGTGGAGATGCACGTCGGCAGCCGCTGGACCACAGACAGGAAGTCCTGGACAAATGCATCAATCTCCTGGAAGGTCCAATACAGAGACAGAAGGACCACCGTCATGATACACCAGTTTACATTTTAAGCCAATTAGAATGATCACTCATTTTTATTGTCTAGTTGTAATTCTTTAAATTAACTTATTATCTCTGATTTATACTCAGCTTTAGTCGCCTAAATCCTCAACCTAAACTTAATCAAGGTCTATTAGAGATGGAGTTATTGCATCCTAAATAGGTTTCCTTTTGCCAAAGATGGTTAATGAATACTGTCAGCGTGGCCCAACGCTCCAGTTGAACATGACTGAATGTATAATGTAATGGAAAGAAGGGCTCCTTTCACTTGCTAATCAGGTCAGCTGATTACGCCAGGCATTTGCACAAGCTTCACCAAGGTAACAAACAATAGACGCAGGCCGCTTGGACGGACCTCATGAATGGATTCGCAAATGAAAACATCTTCTGACTGAGTGTGCAGCTCAACAGCACCGTGCTTTCCATCACAAAGGGGTCAGATTTTATGGGAATAAATATTTGCTAGGGTTTTGCCTTAGTACTGTACGTCAGATAAACAGAGTGTATGTGTGTGCTACATTATAAGTGAGCAGAGAAACCGTTTTTGTGCAGCACAATGCTTACTTTGTTTTAAACCTTCTACTTGCACTATGACTGATCATAAGACTGCTTCACAAGTTTTTGCTTTGAATCTTTTATGAACTTTCACAACACAACTGGCAAGAATTAAGATGCAAATGTTGTATAGTCGTGGAGTACGTTTTGCAGTATTGCAATAATGTCAGTCCAAACTGCAAAATTGCAGAGTTTCTAGTCAGATAAAAACAACAACAAAAAGCCATCATACCTAGCCTAAGCCTCCAGAAACCAGAGAAAACTAGAGGAAAACTGGTCATAGTTTGGTTGTTGTGGTTCAGATCGTGTAACATGATTCTACTTCAAAAGATCGTCATATTATCTTTTGACCAGATCGTCTGGCCCTAATTTAAGATATGGTTACAGAGAGATTTTTCTTTAATTACCTTAATGAAGGCAACCCAACTGTGGTGACAGTAAATAAGGTAACCGCCCAATGATGCCGTTAGCTGGCTTCGGTCAATGTAGTTGGACAACTCAAAGGTTTCCTTCAGAAGAACTTTCTGGAAAACAAAAGGATATCAGTTGTACTCACTGAAGTCAAATCTTAAAAATAAGGTTGTAGAATGAGTCGTTTAATTTACCTTGAAAGAGACTGTGCATGACTTTGACGGAGCCAATAGTTTCAGCAACAGCTTGACAACATCCTTCTTTTTTGGTTGAATAATGTACACGCAGTGGACAGTCCTCTTCTGGACCTGGAAGACAAGAAAATAAACACACATGTTGGATTAGCAGATGGTTAAAGCTTCAGAGATCGATATTTTGCCTCACAGTATCCAAGATATGTCTCAACTGGGAGAGGAACTCAATTAAGAGGAATCTTGTTCCATAATTGAAGACTTTTACTTGTGATTCATTGATATTTAACAACTGTAGTGAAGAAATGAAAAAATGTGAAACTCTGACCAAATTTAAAAGGCTATTTAAAAATAATATACTGAAAGGATATGAGATGGACCTTGTTCAAATCTGACTGATTTGCTCTTGGATTGTAGTTGAATGATTGCTCAATTATCTGACATGGAAACACTGGATAGTTGTTAAGTCTATAGGGAAAGTCTAAAACCAGACAAAGTGGGTAGGACTAAAAAAAGTTTTCAAACATGGACCATCTTATCTGAATCATTTACTGGTACTTGGAATGTATGTGATGCTGATGACCTGGTTTATTTTTGGCTTTTATTTGGCCTCTTTTTTTAATTTAGTTATTTTTTTTTATTTTTTTTAAGAATGTTCAAAATGTATGGAAATAATTTATATTTTTAATATCTAAAATATTTTTTTAGTAACTTAGGTTTCAAATATTACACAATGTAAATGGAATTTTAACAAATGAGTGTGTCTTTAAAGTAGGGGTACCATGGTGGTACGTCACAGTACTGAGTGTTGTAAAAGCAGGATGTCAACTGTAGTTGGAAATCCAAGCCTCGTTACTTAACTGGGTACAGTTAGTCCAGTGTTTGCCATTAATTACAGTATAGACTGTGGCAGCCTGCCATAATCCAATTCAGCCCACCATTGTCTCATAACCAACCTAAACATTCTATGTATTGAACTGAAAACACTGTGGCGAAAGGAGACTTACTCGAATAGAGCGTCACTTTATTTACACATATTCTGTGCTACAAGGGTCTACAAGTCTTCAACCCAGTATTCACAGTGTTGGCATCACTAATCTAACATGGTTAATCCAACATGGTTAATCCAACTTCAAATAACACATAACATGATAAAATGAGCAGTAGAACAACTTAACATGACTGTAAACTTACTGATACAGACACTGAGATTTCATAAACACACTCCAATTCTACAATTTTAACATACAGCTGCACAATGTTGTGAAAAAAGTTATATTCGATTAATGCGATTTTTGGTTTAAGTTATGTTCAGCTGTTGATTCTTACTTTTCATGTAGCTCTAAGTATTAGCTGTTCAGTAACGGGGACTGACACAATCTATGTTCGTTGTTTATATATGTATTGAGGAAGGGACCGATGAATAACGTTTTTTTCCTCTTCTCCCTGCTCCTTTTCAGTCATAGATTGTGCAAAAAACAGTTGTGTTTAACTTATGGTTCACTCGATTTTCATGCCTGAACTGTGCATCATGAAAATGGAACAAATAAAAAAAGAAATGAAAATTAAACATCGTCCAGACATCGGTTTCGGCCAATATCGCCTTTGATGACCAACACTGACTATCAACAAATAAGATACCTCTTCACAGACATGGCCGTAATAATATCACAATATAAAATGATACCACGATAAATGTCATTGTTATATCACCCAACCATAGTGATGCTATTAAAATGAACCTCCATTTTAAAGATAGAACCCCCTTGTGGTCAGGCTCTTATTTCTGTCTCTATTCTGCACTACCACCATCCCAGGAACTCAGTATATGGTTTAGTCTAGACATTTTCCCCCTGAAGAATTAAAATCGAAACAAAAACAATACATTTTCCTGCACTTTTAGTTCTTGGCCTTAAATGTGACAGTATGTCCAGTAACCAGAGAATAAAAAGATCTTGACAGAGGACATGTTCATCTGTATGTAAAAATGCAGCATTCCCAACATAATTGTGCTCATTCAATGCAATTCGCTGAGGCTTTTCTATTAAATAACTAAGCATGTGACCAGCCATGCATGTGACCACCGCCCCCCCTTCGACCCACACATTCAAAGAATTCCACTATGAACACCACAGACATGACGCATTTGGCATTGTACTTTAAAGAAACTGACTGCAGCTACGTGAATGAATATAAAGTGTGTTGCATAACCTTATGCTGCCAGAGAGAGAGGGAATCCAGAGGGCAATCACAAGCTGATCAGAGGACCGAGTCAAACTCCTGCTCATGCATAATTCACATAGAACCGACTCAAACAAACACTGTCTCCACATGCTTCAAACCAACAGAAAACCAACCTCATTATAGAAATCAAAAGTCTTTCAACCCAAATTAAAAAGTGGTGTTAAAGTTGGACTTTTTTTCTGCCCCCAGTAAATGACAAATCACAAGTTAAGTTGGATCTTAACTCTCCCAGTGAACAAACTAGCCCTGTTGGTAAAGAGCGAGACATTTAACAGTAGTTCAAGTTAAAATGCCTTCTCCTGTTCAAGGTGATGTGACATAGTGTGGACTGGAGCTCAATTGATCAGTTGCCATCTATTAAATTAATCTGCAACTATGGGACAACTAAGGCACAACTTTGACCTCCAGCTTTTTAATCTTAGATATTTTCTGGTTTCTTTCCTCCTATCTGAATATGTTCAGGTTGTGGATCACAACAAGTCATTTGACTTTGTCATGTTTGGGTTTTGGGAGACACCGATTGACATTTTTTTACCATTTTATGGACCAAACAACAATTGATTAATAGAGAAAATAATCACCAGATTAATTGACAATGAAAACAACATTAGTTGCAGCTGTAGTGCTGACCAATAAGTCGTATTTTCCTCATCATCATGATATGAACATGATCGACTAAAACATGAGGAAAATAAGAAAAAAACAAACAAACTATAAAACATATTAATATAATTTGTTTGGATTGGTATTTATGTGTATTTTTCAACAAAAGTATGAAGTTTGAAATAATTTATTCAGTGGGCAGAGGCTGTTCAGTGTTTGGAGTTTATGTTTGTAACTATTAACCCAGTTAGACCAGGTACAACATTGGCCTGAGTTTACCTTTAAAATTGTTGACCATAGTGATCACTGACAGTTTCATCAACTTTTTCAGAAGACCCTTAGGTCTGCAGTTTTCAAACAATGGTTTTAAATGTTTTTTTTTTTTGTTTTTTTTCTTATGGGTTAAAGCAGAAACACATAGGACCTGTATAGCCAATATACACACTTCAGTAATCATTTACATATCACAAGTCATGTTGTCATCGCAATACTGAACATTGGCATATGTTACAGGCTCAGTGTGAAACTCCTACATTCAGGTGTCACATTGTATTCAACATCTAATTTCAGAACCAACTCTCTGGCAGTGATTGGTCAGCATCGTGGAGGCAAGTAAGGATGTCAAAACTTCACTCAACTCTCTGGTTTCATTCTTTAGTCTGTCACTTCTCATATGACCAACTGAATGCAACGCGATTAATGTGTTCCAGGAGAGACTGTGCGAAAAGCATTCATATGAAACACTTCTATCTGGGATCATCTTAACACTTACTTTAGTTTCAATGCATTTAACGAGAATTATCAATTATTTTTATTGTGCATCACTGTGCGCCTTCTCAACATCAAGAACGATTTCAAACCCACAGAAGACACGAGCCCTTGCTTTATCCATCGGACACGGACACAGACACTCGCGGACACGCACACGATGGAACAAGATAAAAACAATGTAAAAGCTTTAACAAGACTAAAATGTAAAAGACATACAAGATGTAGTTCATGTAGACAAAAAAAAAAAATAATTGAATTGTTCACAACACTGGGGGGAAAAATACCATTAGATTTATTTTTTTTTGTCCATATCACGAGCCTAGTTGTAGTAGTGTGTCTAGTATAGTAGTTTTCTGCACCTTTTGAGTAACTGTTGTAGAAATCAAGGATTTATCCTCATTTTGTGCTGTGTATGTAATTTCAGAAGAAGTCAGTGAGAACATGCTGCAGGGCAGAATCCACAGCAGGTTCCACACAGACACCTGATAATACCTCAAGGAGAAGGAGAGTCTCAGCTATGACTCTAGTGCTGGGGAGCGAAGCATGTCTCAGATCAGCCACGACCGACACCAGACTGTCCTTCTCCTGCTTCTTACTGCTGACACACAAGCATTCACCCATCAGTACAACATCTATACCACTCCCCTCCACACACTCCATTCATCGTCGGACTCTGCGTACTTGTGCCAAGACAGAAAGTAATTGATGAAGTCCACCACTTCTGCTTTGCTGACTTCTGAGGAGAGTTTGGCTTGTCCATCCACTGGAAACACGATCAAAGGGTAGCCATGTTGATCAAAAGCACCTGGACACAGAAATCATAAAAGAATCACAAACTCTGGGTTCACTGGAAAAAAAAAAAAACAATGAAAAAAACAAATTGTGAGCCAGGTCACCTTGTATTCATATAACGGGCAAAGTCTTACAGTTGCGTCCCATGGGATGTATTACAGACAAGTCATTTTTTGATCCCATTTGAGTCAAGCCATCACTTACACATAAAGAGACTACATGCCCAAAAGTCGCGAAGTGGTGGAAGACTTGTTGTGATTTTCACCTCGCTCTCAAAGAACAATATATGTGGAGGTAATGGCTGTTTTGGTCGTGGTGATGTGTCACGTGAGACGAGAGAGGCAGGCCACTGAGACGTTTCACACTAAACTAGATGTTACTTTAATATCTTTACAACAAACTGTGACTGTCTTGACTCGTAAAATTATATTTTAAATAGACAAACATATGTAAATCATGGCACAATTCAGACAGGATCAAAAAAAATTCTGTCTCTCACCATTGACCGCATTTATGTTTTTTCAGAAATAAATTCCTATTGGGCACAGTGGAAGGGGTGGGACTTCACCTCTGTATTTAGAATACAACTTGCTTTGTCATTTTTAATTCGGGTCATTCCTGTTATCCAGTAACAATATGGCTTCATAAGTGTTGTGAAAAAAAAAAAATGAAAAAAAAGTTTTTGCATTTTACCAGAATAGTACCTGGTTTAACTTTTAAGCACACATATTGCCCAGCTAAAGGGCTCTGAAATAATAAATATGAAGAAGACAGGAAGAAGAAGAAAAAAAAAATAGTCATGTTCCACCCTGTTATAAGTATTACAATAAATTCTATGAGACCTTCCACCCTGTTTGGTCAATAACAGACTGCATATAAAAAAAAGGGGGGCATAGCTTCTGTGATGCCACACGTTGCTTTGCCGACTCCTGTTTTGAAGCCTTGAGTTTGGCAATTTGGCAGTCGCCATCTTTTTTCTTTGGGGCCAGAAGTGACCATATTTGGACAAGCAGGTGGAACTCATCAAGCTAATGCTAACACCAATCAGACTGACTAACACTTATGACAAACCCCACCAGCTACATGATGAATGTTAACACATGCACTTGTGATTGGTAACCGAAATATCAACTTCATATAATGTATAAACACATTAGAGAAGGCTGACAGCCCATATAATACAATACAAATTCATGTGGACATCAGCTAAAGTAGCTCAATTATGCTAACAGGCCAGGTGTTGTAATCTCATCACAGAATCCTCCGATGGTTTTGCTAGTGCAACTTATCAAACGCAGTTGAAAAAGCAGGAAAAATTATGTTTTATTCAATAAACAGAAGCTCTGAATGTCTGACTCAACAGCCGACCAGCCGTTAATCAAAGCCCACACAGCTGAAATGGATGAATTATATAAAAATTCACGAGTTGTACATTTGTCCTTAATGGGGAAACTAGCTACAGAGACCAAAACTGTTTTTGTACCAGGCTGTAAATATGTTTATTTCTACTGTAAAGTTGTGCATTTTAACATGAGGGTCTATGAAGTTTGACTTGCTTTTGGAGCCTCATGTGGACATTCAAGGAACTGCAGATCTTTGAGTAATGAACATCTAGAAAGTGGACTCTTTACAGATAAAGCTGAACTTTTGTAAGAATGAAAAAAAGAAAACATTGTGGATAAAATATCCTAACAAGGTATAACTTTAAGAGTGTGACCAGCAGGATAACATTTAAAAGGTAAGATAAAGAAAAAAGGTAAGAGAAGAAGAAGTTGAAGCTGACTTCAGTAAGCACAGCTGTAGAAAAAAAAAACAATCATGTCACTTCCTGAAAAGAGAAAAGCATGGAATTGGAGTCCTTTTTGGAAGGCGAGAAAGTACATACTAACAGGGTGTAAGATGACTCCAAGCACACACAGTGGACAACACAGTAAAAATAACTATGTATATTAGAAGCAGTTTAGCCTGGTCTATAACAAAGAACATTGAGGTTTTTATCATTTCTTGGTTTGTAGTTCATGTTAAAGTGGATTACCATGCACTGAGAACATGATCGAACTGAATGCATATCGTATATAGTATTTTAATGTCTCATCATCTCTGTTTAAGTGATAAAGAAGACCAAAATAAATCATTTAACCATGTGTTAGTAAATCATAGAGACAAAAGTCACTGTATAACAGGAATGACCATGACAATACATTTCATCCATACATTTCTTGTCAGCATAAATAATAACTGGTAGATGAGAACTTTCATTTTAAGTTACCACATTCTGGCCTAAATGTTAAGAGTCCATACTCAACCTAAACATTGCTTGCAACTGAATTAGACACACATGTATGTGACAGGCTCCATAAAGTAGCAGTGTGGTTCAGTAGATACAGTACCAGGGAATAACACAGCTCCGGAGTTGAGCACATGATCCGCAGGCAGCGGCGGGGAGGAGACAGACTCCGCGGACTCCTGCACGTCTGAAAGGTTTTGAGGGAAATGATTATTTTGATTGAAAACACGCCCGAGAAGAATTTCCAGCACTCCCAGCTTCATGACCGCCGGGGAACCGGTCCAGCAAATTCCTCGTCGCCTTTCAAAAACTTGGCAACTGAACAGAATTGTACAATATGATGGAGAGGACTACGCGGAACTGCAACTTTTGTAACTTTGAGTGAAATCCATCAAGTTGCCGCCGCATTAGACCCGGTGTCACAGAAAAAGCTGCTCGTGCTCAAAGGAAAAGCTGCTCGTGCACTGTTGCGCTTGTCTTACCTTTTGCACGTCGGCTCATCTCGGATGCCTCACGCGCGGCTCATGTCCACAGCAGTTTTTTTTTCTTCCGTAGAAATGGAGCAACGTGTATCTTTATTCGGTATCCACACACCTAGATTAACACAGAGAGGTTCTACCGCCGGGCTGGAGAACAGAAGCCGGGAGACCACGGCTGCTCGCTGCTTTTCTCCGCCATGTAGCGTCCACTCGGCAACACTTCACTAAGCTAACACTGCTCACTGGATGCTGCTCCCTTCATTTATAAGCTTGAAAGGACAGGAAGGAGGCGGGGACAACACAGGAGGATGGACAGAAACTTTAGACCACGACCAGGCTCCGGTCCAGCTCAGGTACGGAACAGAGCCGTATTCATGTCTCCAGATACCTGGTCATGAGGGTCCCACAAAGCACCCCAGGAATAATGCTCATACTTCAATATGATCCGTATTCAATTTGTGCCTTTTCCTTTATAACCAAGCAAGTAGAGTCACATTACATTATTGTCCGCAGTAATCACAGTATGAGTTTTTCCCCAAACCGAGTCATGAATCATTTAATGTTTTGGTTTAGTGTAACTTCACAACTGCAGCCGAGCTTTCTGTAAGCAAAAAATATGTTTTATTCAATACAGATACGGATTAACTTTATTAATCCCCAGGGGAATTCATTTGTCCATCAGCTCAAAAAAGAAAAGCAAAATTAAAACGAGTAATCAGTGAATTATTTACAGAATATTCAGTCTGTCTTCAGTTTAGTCTCCAGTCTGTTATCAGTTGACTAAGGTGTTGTATAGTCTGATGGCAATCACCAGAACACTTATTTAAGGGACCAAAAAAACTGAATGAGACCAGAATGACTTGTGGGAAAAAATGAGTGACTTAGCACTTTTAGAGAGAAGTCTATGGGACCTAGCATTTAGTGGTCATAAGTGGTATTACATACTTCTAAAAGCACAACACAGATCACAGAAGGAGAACTCATTTTGTCCAGTCTCCATCACAGATACTCTAACACCATGTCTGAGATGAACCAGTTCTGTAATGATCCAGAACTCCTCCTGAACATTGTGGAGGTCTGATCTACAGCTACAGAAACACTGTCTGAGGCTTTTGTAACAAAGGAGGTTCAACCAGTGATTAAATCGCAAGGGTTTGCCTACTTTCTCCCCCAGCACAGTGTCTAATGGCTAATTATATGCTCAATACACACATGAAAGTTTATACCTGGTTGTTTGTTATTAGCTGCAGAACATTATGTTTGTCTATAGTTTATTTGATAGGGCCAGATACTATATACTAATATACTGTACATAGATAAACTGAAAGCAGCAATCCCATGTAGGTATCATAATGTTTGTATGAATGCTAATTTGCAAGATAGAACTGGAATATACAGAAAACATATAAACAGCATTAAAAACCAAAATGTCAGGAACATATTTAATGTGACCTGCCTTTGCACTTAACATTTCTTTTGGGCAATCAGTATGAGATTCACTGCACTGATCTTCTGGTGTTTTACATCAGGTTTCAACACATGTCTAATGTTTTTTATTGTTTGGGAATGGAGGTCACATTAAATAATGACATTTGCCCATAGAAGCCATTCAGGTCTGACTTTGTTGTGCGGGTGTTTTAATACTGTGCACATATTTCCTGTTTGCTTGTTGTATTTTAATGAAAATTCTGAGAAATGAATACTTTACAAACTAAAGGTGGCTTTTGCACTGTACTGTGCTTCATCTTGCATGAAGTTTCCACTGTGCAACTTACAAAAGTACATGAATTAGTAGCAAACTAAAAATGAACTCTCAGATTTATATTTGGATAAGGGCAAATATAAGAATATGACATTCAAAATGATTATATTATATCAGAATTGTTTTATTAAAGAACTAGGGCTGCAACTAATGATTATGTTCATAGTTGATTAATTGTTAATCAATGATTATTTTCTTAATTAATAGATTAATTGTTTGATCTATAAAATGTCATAAATTATTGAATGAATTGAGTGTCCTTGTTTGTTCCACAAGCCAAAGACATTAATTTTACTATCACAAAGGAGGAAAGAAAACTAGAAAACAACAAAACATGTAATCTGAGAATTTTGAGTCTTTTCTTTTTTCTCTTATCTATTGTGAAAATAGTCGTCGATTAATTGAATAATTAACAACTAATTGTTGCAGCTCTGAAAAGAAGAAAAAAATCATTTCAGAAGTCCGAGAGCACTTATAGTGTTGTGGAGGCATCAGCAGTTCACTTTACCTGCAACCTTTTCCTGTTAGTCTTAGACTTCTGTTCTACACTGGACCTGTTTGACTACATACCACATGGGAATATTATACTCTCATCCAGGACCTGCCTTTACCCTGAACCACATTAGATAAATAAAGTGAGCATTGTTAAACTTACAATGAACATTGTCTGCATGTAACATCTAAGTGCTACATACACTAAAAATAACAAGAAAATTAAAAGCCATCAGTGCTCACACTAATATGACAAACTATGAGAACTAAAACTGAACTGAAATAATTTGTTTTATTAGACCTTATGTGATACCGGTCTCAGGATTTATGAGTTCGACAAGGCAGAGCAGATAAAAATACTGAAGTTGTTCTACAACATTGAATCAAAATATACTGAATGTGGCTTTTTTCTACAAGAAAAACCCCTAATGTAAAAGGGAAAACAGCCTCTGTCTCTGACTCAGCATGTGATCCTCTTTTGGCAGCAGTGTGTGTCCAGTGTGATGGATGGTTCTTCCATTCTTCTTTGCAGAACGGCTCAACCTGTCTGGTTGCTTTTAGCTGAACAGCCTTTTTCAAAGCACAGCCATGACTAATCCATTCTTTGCTCCATATTTATATCTGTGTCATACTCTCTACTTTTTGTCATATTTTCAATCACCTTTGAAATACAGTTAATATCCCTTTGTCTTGATATTGGATGCGGTTTTGCTACAATGCATATGAAAGGTTTTAGGTTAATTCTAAAACCTTACAGTTACAATCTACTTAAAAACACTTGACTGCACACACATACTTTTAAATCCACTTGCCTGCGTCATAAATATAATGTGTCCTACAAAGTGTGATTAGCCAAATGTGTATTTTTTAAATTAATTGAGTCCTATTCTTGGAATTTTAGACACTTTAAATATGGTGTCTACACCTAGTGGAGTTGTTTTGGTTCCTAAAGCTCACCAAAAGGACAACAAAAATTGTAAAAAATCACTTTTGAAGTACTGTGTGAAATGGAATTGACCAACATCAACAACCGTATGGACACAAACACACAAATCTTACTTATTGAACCATTGAACTTTCAACCAAAAGTTTGTCTTTCTTTTCTGATCTTAGTTTTATTTGACTCCTCTGGAAACTCCAAAAGCAAACCCACAAAACAATCTTCAGATTGATTTCACTACAGAAACACTTCCTCTTCACACTGAAGCACTGACTAAAACTCCAGTGAAACATATGACATGTGTCTATATTTTGTCATTTTTATTCATAACCTGCTAAGTAAAGTTTAAGTGTGAGCCACCTCCTCCACAGCCTGGAACTAGAGTGCTTGAAGACTCTAGTCAGCCAGCCTTTCTTCTTTTTGTCTTTTTTGTGGGATGCATCTTCATGGTGTTCTCCAGCTCATCCAGCATGGCGTTCATGTGGATCTCTGTCTCAGCAAACTCTTTGCTTCTAGTGCAGAGCTCTCTGCAGGTCTGCAGTCACTGTGTGGAACTCTGTCCTCTCCTGCTGCCACTGTTTGAGCTGGAAATGCACCTGCTCCTCTGCTTTCTTCAGATCTGCTTCCCCCTCACTGTTCACTCTATTTGGGTGCTGCAGCTGAGCCTCATAGCCAGCCTGGACTTGGGACAGTAAATTGTCTTTGTCCCTCTGGTCTTTGGCAGCCTCTTCTCTCTGGTTCTGCCTCTGTGCTGTGTCCTGGTCCTGATCAGTCTGCTGCTCCTGGTCCCTGTAGGTTCAAGTTCAAGTATCTTTATATTAATTGTATAAAACAACAAAACAGTGAACTGTCTCCCTGAGCCACATAATGCAAAATATAAGATAAGATTAGAAATATCGGCCTGGTGTTGTTTGTCTCCACCAACCAATCAAGTGTCAGTTTACATCCATGTCTGTTCAGACTCATACATGTCGTAAAGACATTGAAAGAATTTAACGAAAAGCTATCAAGTTCATTTTTAGACTCAATAATTCAAACTTGTAGAAATTCTGACATTGTGTTCACAAGAATGGGATGGACAGACAGATGGACAAACCAGAACAAGAAGTTCTACTGCCCTGGCTATTGCAGACGCAGAAGCATAAAAATAAAATAGAACCGAATAGAATAAGATAGTTGCTGAGAATAAAAGACATTAAAGATAGTCAACACTTACACTATGTTTGCAGTGAAGCAGTGAAGCACATATTTACACACACACACAGATGTAGTAATAGTTAAATAGTCATGTGCCACTTTGTATTTTGTAAGAACCTTCTTTGTCTTCACAGTAATCCTCAGACTAAGAGCCTGGTACAGCAGGTCCATCTGGAGTCTCTACAGCTGAATGTGGACCTCCTGAATCTGCTGGTTGCTGGATCTGTCCTCAGCACTGCTGGGAACCAGACTGTTGGCAGGTCGGAGGTTGTGTGTGTGCAGTGTGTGTGCACACTTCCACAGCACTCACACCTGCAGCTGTGTTCACTCTCTGCTGCTTCAGCTTCTGATTCGCCAGCACCATCTTCAGGTGCAGACTCGCAACTTTGCTCTCGGAGTGGATCAGGGCGAGGCTGTCCCGCAATGGTCTGGCTGACCACAATGGTCAGAGAAATAACTTGAATCTGACAAAAGTAATAATAAATAAAGATTTTATGAAAATCAGACATTGCTTTTGAATTGTAGTTCAACAGAAATATTTTTAAAAACAAACTCACGAAACAGGCCCAAACAAAAATGATGGTGCCCATAATTTAATATTTTGTTGCACAACATTTTGAGGTAATCACTGCAATCAAACGATTTCTGGAACTTTCAATGAGACTT
>JAPQRN010022321.1:0-22460 GCA_037367275.1 Coranthus polyacanthus | reverse complement strand
CGCACGGACATACTCACACTCACGCACACACACACACACACACACACACACACACACACACACACATATATATATATATATATATATATAACAGATGAAGCTGAAGAAGAGTATCTATATTATACTTGTTCTTATAAACTCTCTCCCTGTTAAAATAAACCAGATGTCTCTTTAGTGCAGTACATTTCCCCAAAGCCAAAATCCAGCCAGAACTCTTTTTGTCATACTGTGAGTAAATGCACACACACATCCACACAAAATAGCTCAGTCTGACCTGTTTAGCGCTGCGTTCAAACACCAGGTACTGCTGACACTGGTCCAGCCGTCGTTTCTTTAATGTCCAGAAATGAAGTACTCGGTTTTCTCTCTGCAGCAGTTCATTCAGAATGGCTACATGGAAAAACACAAAACACAGTGTTAGCATCAAGGTGTAGAAAGTTTTAAACCAGTTTGATATTAAGTCAAACACCAGACCAGACCAGTATACCACATTTTACCACTAGGTGTCACACTTGACTCAGCAGACGCTCCCGAGTGGAACATAAAGAGACTGTCAGGGCCTGTGAATGAGAGTGCAGCAACTCCAGTCCACTTGGTGGCGCTAATGCCCCTCTAAGCTGAAGAACAAGCAGGGAGTGAAGCAGCACTATAAATTATATAAAACTATAAATTTTACACTATGACTTACATCTTGTCTCGTCTGTGTTTCTCGGCTCACCTCTTTCATAAGCTTAAAATTTGAAAGGGTGCCATATTGGTGAAGCTTTAGTTTTATTTTTTACTAATGCAAAACAAGTTGGATTTAGCGCTGCGATGCCATCAGCACAGGTTGATGATGAAGGATAGTTTTTAATCTGACACAGCTTGTCATAATGACAACCATGAATCTAACCGGTTTATGCTCCTATGCTGGACCGGACCGGCAAAACTTGACCGGAAATTGACCCAACTCTAAACTGAGGATGTTTTATGGGGAGCTTCCATATGTAAGTAAGTACATATTACATTTTACATTACATTAAACACAGGCAAAATTAAAGATAATTTGGTCCATTATAAAAAGCAACAATTTCCAACTAAATTATTAAATAAATTAGTCTGAATGAATGAATATGAATTAACAGCAGGTCCTTTAATGTAACCATCGGCTCAAGACACATTGACGCAGGTTTATTATATCCTTTATTTAACCAGGTGAAAATCCTCATTGAGATTAAAAATCTCTTTTCAAAGAGTTTCACAGATTTACTTGTGGTACTGCAGCAGCACAGCTGGAACAATAGTACAGTGCTGACCTTTGACTTGTTGTTCCGGTCCCCTGGTGTGACTAGCGGCTCCAGGCATGCTCACATTGTTCCTGTGGATGTACTTAAGAAAGACCTCGGCATTCCTCCGAGCCAGAGTGCAAGCCTGGGGCACACAAACATACAAATTAATAAACAATACCAGGGTTTTTCTCTGGGTTTGTGGAGGACTTAAGGGGCTGTGATGGTTTTTAATGTTGTTATATGAGGAAAACCTATATATATATATATATATATAACCTATATTGGACCTTTATTATTACAATATTTAGAAAGTAACTCAAAGAAACATGAAACCAATCTGCCCATTGATTGAACAATTTTGTGATTAATAGACAATCTCCGGTTCATAAAATAGATATATTTTCAGAAAACACTGTCTCTTCAGGTGTTTTTCTGTTTCTTCAGCTTAGATGCTGTACAAAAATATTTAGGTGCTGCACTAAGTCATATAATAGAGAAAACCCTGCAATATAAACAGGCAGGCAGCGCAGGTTTTTAAGTGGGGTCCAATCTTCATTACTTATGTAAAAAAATAAACTGTTTCATCATTACCACTGTGCAGAAGACAGAACAAAATAAGTAGAGAAATTATTAATTACTTTTTTCTGTGATTTTAGAATTTTTATAGTACTTTTTATTTCCTTTTGCCAGGTGCAACAGTGCAGTACAGTCACTTATTCAGAGACATAATACAGGCTACAGTAAATGTCTTGGAAGGCAGTCCATGGATTTTGGCATCTTCATTAATCTCATTCTCAATACGTGATCTCAATATGGATCCCATATGGATCCATTCTGATAATTTTTGAGACTCCTAAATCTAATCTAGTTCCATGTATGTTAAGGTCACCTTGAGGAAGGCCTCTTTCTGCTCCAGGTGTTTACTGATTAGAGGCAGGAGGTGGTCACAGTCCGCTGATCCTCCCAGTTTATCATGACTACCACACCAGTCCTCATCCCGTCGATACTCCTGTTCCAGACTCTCTAAAACGCTGCACACCTGGATGCAAATACAGAGTTAGGGAGATAATGATGCTGCTGTATGGATACAAACACACATGTAGATGATGTGTGTGTGTTTGTGTATATGTGTTTTAGTTGAACCTGTTCAGATGTCTTGTAAAAGGCCACAGAAGCATTGACCAGCTTTAGGCGGTCCTCCATCTTCAGCATCAGCTGTTGCCAGTGAACGGCTACTTTCTCTGCACAGTTACGAATTGCTTCTGGATCATAGTGACCTGCCTGTAGCATCATCTGAGACAGAGGAGAAAAGGAATGAGGCACAAGTTAATATGATCATCAGGATTCAAGATGTTTATTGCCACTGCGGTTATACGATTACAGTCATGTGAAATACATAAACCTAAAGGTGTAGAAATAAGCCATATTCGCAGGACTAGTATTACATCTGGACCTTTGGAAACAATTGTGGAGGTTGTCTGTGACCTTAATGTATTTGTAAAGTAAAAAACCCAACACAAATTCCCTACCCTCTTCTGGCAAACACAGAGGTCATGTGATAATACGGGTCCCATCTGAACTGACATCTCTGTGATTTTGACTGATTTGCAGCATTGTTTTTTTTCCTCCACATTTATTCTGCTATTTTCTGGTTGAGAACTATGGAAGCCGCACTGGCAATTATAAATGAAACATGTGTGGTGTAAATTTAGGAGGCTCATGTTGTGACACAGCATGAAGACCCATTTACAGAAAGAACAAACTCAAATCCATCAGAAGAGTGAAATCTGATGGATGACATGCAAGACAGCATTCAGCAAGGAGCTTTTTTCTATCTTTCAACAAGCTCAAATGTTCTCTGTAAGTGGTAGATTATTAATAGTGAGCCTTGACATCAGATCAGATAATGTCAGTAAATTCAAGTTAAACGCAGACTTCACTTATCCCATGAGAATGAGCCTCACTAAACAGAGACGTGAGGGGGTTTCATTTCTAATTCACCAAAGGTCCACAGGTTCTACTAGTCCCAACAGAACTTTACAGTTGTTATCCTGTTAAATGCCAGTCTCACACAGTAAAAGCTGTAAAAAGCATTAATTTACCTCAGCTTTTTGCTGAACTTGCAGAGCACTCTGATGAGTTTTCTGGAGCGAGTTCGCATGAAAAAGAGACTGTGGGAGACAAGGGACAGAGATGATTACTATCAATTGAAATCACTTGGTCATGAATTAATTAAACATGTAGACTACTTCAGAAAAATAATCTTCTTTATCAAATATTCAGTGAAAACTAGCAGTTCTCAAGGTATTACTTTTGAAGCCTAGTGTTTGATACTAATAAGATATGTTTTTCTTGCTATAAAATCACAATAAATTTTACAGTGAGACATGGTTTTGAGGCTACAACGGTTTGAACACGAATGGAGCTAAAACACAGACATTTCACTAATCTGATCATGTCAAACTGATCTCTATTTTCTAAACAGTTTATTGTTACACATATGAAAGCCCTTGTTTTTCTGCCAAACGTATATAAGACTGAATTCAATCAAATAAAAAATGGCAGAAATAATAGTCTTGTCTGTGTGTATTAAGGCTTTTAGGTAATGCTGTGTTACATCAGTGTGATAGAGAATGCAGGCTGTACTTCATGTGGAAACACACGCACGCACACACGCACACACAGAGTTGAAACCAGGCCAGAATACACATATTGTGTCTGAGCCAAAATGATGTGTTTGTGTGTATTACAACGCTGACCAAAGTGGTTTTACTGTGAGCATTCGCACATGTCTTGAATCAGCTATTTAAAGAACAAACATAAATGAAAATGTACACGCTATAGAGACAGGTCTGAAAAATACGGTAACACATACAGTATACCATGCATTTGTTTAAATACTTGAGTGTGTGTGCACGTGAGCATCTGTTACTCTTCAAATCAATTCAATATGATATAATTATGGATGCAAATGACACGGTGCACATGTGCATGCATGCGTATTAGTGTGCACATCCATCTGTTACTATTTAAACCAAACGCATACTGAAAGCATTAATATTAAAGCACGGTGAGCCTGGGTTGAGCAGCAATAATTAGGATGTATGTGAGGAGTGTGTACCTCTATAGCCATCTGGAACTGTTCATGCTCCCTCTGCAGCTGCTCGGCCTCAGACAGGGAGCTGGCATTCACCATGCTGGCATTTAACATGGACTCACCGTTACGAATCCAACCCAACACCTAGAGAGAGACAGAGAAACAAATGTAATAATGTCCATTTAATGCTGACTCTTTGAGTGTGTTTGGTTGCTGTGTTGATTTAATGCTGAGCAGGACAGACTGAAATCAACAGTAATATTTAATCTCTCTCAATACTTACCTTGCTGAAACCAAATGATTAAGTTTCCCAGGTAAAGGTTATGGTGCACCTAATATGAAAGTAGTTAAATGGCTGGTGCAGTGCATGGAACTGTCCAGACTACATGACAGCTGCATTAATGTGCAGAATGTCACATTGTTATTTTTTTAAAAAGAACAAAAACGCAGGTCAGGCTACTGCGATAACTGATAAAGGGTTCTCTCTAAAACTGAAAACGTAAAAGCCTTTCTCTCATTTTGAAGTTAATAAACTGAGATTTGGAATAAATATGCTTTCTAGAATAAGACCCCAATAGAAAAGGCTGCAAAATGTGAACTGACAAGAAGTGATGTCCTGCTGTCCTTCCCTTTACATAATCTCAGAAATGTGTTTTTAGAAATATTGCTGTGTTTTGTGAAATGTGATGTTTTGTGCAACGTGCTCCCGTACAAATCTCTGTTTAAAACAGACCTATGAAAAGGCATGGTTCGAATAACACATCAGGAGTGAGAGAGTGAGGCAAGGCTTGTAGCTGTGTTGTGTGTTTGTGAGTTATTAGCATGTTGCCATAGACCTCATCAATAATTAAGCTGAATCCAGCTAAAGCAGCAGTGTGCTTCCTGTTTGAACACTCTGCATTGTTGTGCTATTCACAGCTAAAGCATCTCATTAAAAAAAAGAAAAAGATAAAGAATCACAAAACATCTTTGTTTTGTCAGAGAGGAAGAGCTGGGTGTTGATCATGACATTCCTCTAACATGGAGGAGTCTTTCCATCCAAAATGAGATTTTCCTTTGTTTCTAATAATAAAAGCCAACTCCATTAAATATTATTTCCTTTTAAGGATTCTGTCTTCTCATCTCTTTTGGCTCAGGATCATAATAATGTTCTTAATGTTCAGTGTTTTGTAGATAAATGTTTGCTAGAAAAAATAAAAAGTAATCTTTCTGATATGATAGCACACATACAGGATTTTCAGATCAAGACAGTGTTAACCACTGAGCCACCTGAGCCTTTACTTCATGACAATAAACAGTATTTGAAATCAATAATTTATGATCCTGGTGTATTGAAAATACACTGCATAGAAATTAAGTGGTGAAGAAGCATTCATGTCTTTTACTAAAAAAAATACAAATACACACTGTGGAAATACTCCAGTTAAAGGTCGTGGATTCCAAACCTTCCTTCAGTAAAACTATGTGAGGATCAACTGCATTAGTCAAACTAGGGCTGGACAATTAATCAAATCGCAATTGTAACCGCAATATCAGCCTGTGCAGGTATGTAATCATAAAAGGCTGCAGTTTAAAAAGGTCCACATTTAGGAGGATTGAGGGTGATCTAATTGCAGAAATGAAACACAATCTCTGTTGTCTGGTGATGTTTTGAATTTAGTGACACTGAGCAGAGAGAGATAATGTGTCAAACTTCTGATTATGTTTTTGTTGTGGTGTATGTTATGTTTTATTTTAAGTTTCCTACATCGTCATCTCTTTCACATACTGAAATTTGATCATTTAGACATATAGCAAGCCTGGCATTGGCCAACAGTGACAACCTGGTGAGCAGCTGCTGGCAGAAGTGAACACACACATTTCAAATCACTCTGGAAGGAGGTCAAATAGTAGTAAATGAATGACATGTTGAAGGCGAAACGGCACAAACTCACTGTATGTACAAACTCTGTACAGACACGTCTCTTTAGTGCCTGGTGTGCATGTAGGATGTGTTTAATGCTTCTATGTACCTGTTTAACCTCGGCCTGTAGGTGGCGCAGCTGCAGGCTCTGCTCCAGCCTTGTGTGAGTGTGTTGAGCGCTGAGCTCCACCTCCTGCTGCTTCTCATGGAGGAACTCCAGCAGCTCCTGAACCTGAGAGGCCAAGTCCATGTCCTTCTCCCCTGTCAGTTCGATCCCTGGCACACAAACACATACAGCTGTTACTGACTTTTTACATGCATCATCTACAGAATCAAGTCACTGCAATCGGACACAGAGAGGCTGTAGAGGGTCATAGTAACTCCAGTTCTTTACATTGAGGTGTTATGCACCTTTTTCCCTCATACTGCACCACAATGCAGGTTCTCTCACTCGGCCACCAGTGTCCTCAGCGTTATGTTGTGAGTTGGGAATTACCGGCAGTCTTGTTCTTAGGTTTTGTTTTGATTAGTTAGATGTTTGCTTTTTAGCTTAGGCTAGAAACTGGAATCCGATTGCCTTGGTTGTTTTTTTTCAATTAAATGATGTCGGCCAATAAAATATTGAATTATGAAACAATTTCTTCCCAAAGCCCCAGATGATGTCCTCAAATGTCTTGTTTGGTCCATAAACCAGACCAGAAACCAGAAAATATTCAAATTTGAGAAGCTGGAATCGGACAATTTTTGATTTTTTGTTCTTAAAAAAATATTCAAACCTAGTTGTAATCTAGAGCAATTAAATAGTTGACAACTACTCAATTATTTGTTGCAACTCTAGATACCTGGTTTACATGAGATAGGTTTAGAGATATGGGTCAGTTTTTAAAGTTATTTAGGCTCAGCTTGTGTCCTCACGACTACTGTTCCTACTGCTCCTTTCTGGACTGACAGACATACAGTATATTGTTTCTGACAGAATACACTATTTGCCATATCATCACAGTAATTACATGACAAACCTCCAATAGGCATTTTAAGTGAATTCATTTTAACGGTACATCATTTTCGCTACTAAAGCAGCTTTTCAGATGTGTCACACCAGGGGGCAGATAGAACAAGGCCGTCACCTCCACAACACAACATCTTTAAGAGGATTGTGCTGCGTGATTATTTAACCTAATTCTGTCTCTGTGACACACAGCATGCTGCTCTTTGGGATCACAGTTAATGACATTCACTCTTTCTCCCATCACACCTCATTTTTCACATTTTCATCATTTTCCATTGTTAGTTTGGTCATGATCACACTCAGGACTGATTCAAGCACTAGTGATTGGATTTTATTTTAACATTAAACTGACGTTGCTCAGCCACGACGAGAAGGTAACAGTAACGTAAATGTCCACACAATGAACTTTAACTGCCTAGTTAAGTCTCAAGTGTGCAAGTACTGCATAGCAAACCGCTTAAAAATAGTTGATCTACTGATACCAATTAACCCACACTGCTCAGAAAGCATTTGATTTAATGACAGTGCTTACTCAAGTCAACAGAATAAAATACTGCTATTGTACATTTCTGCAAACCACAGATAAATATAATCTCTACATTTCTGGACCAAAAATGTGTTAATGTCAGTGTTACAGTGTTTTAACCACTCATGGCATTTTTGGAATGAACATAAATGTAAATTGTTCACAGACAACATATTTCATTTGTTTTCTGCCAAAAAGAACCATTAATGCGATTTACAATATCAGGTGGTTGTGACAAAAAGAATTATTAAACTATTTAAGGTTAGATTTAGGGAAAGACATCAGGGCCTAATACAGAAAAAAACTATGCAAAGATGTGATAAAAATGACTCACAATGTATTTATTAATATTTGAAACCATGACCTTTTCCTAACCCTAACCAAAGAACTTTGATTGGCTAAACATAAAAATTATACCACCCCCTGTCCATCGAGGAAAGGCAAAAAAGTAGCAGGACCTTCAAAGACAAATGAAGGACTTGCGTATCCATTGTTTGCAGAAATGTACAATGGCAACATTTTGTTCTGGTGACTAGATTGTAATGCTACAATACAAAAAAAGGGCATCTCTAGGAGCTCAGGGATTCACCTTTGAGCCCACAACAAAATCTCTGTTTATTTTCTGTTCGTCTTCACTCCTTTCCACAGAACAGAGGAGAGGGTGTGTGTTACCTGAAGCCTGAACTTCCATGATGTATTGGTGAAGGTCTTGACCCTGCTGCATCACTTCGTAGGTCATGTTGTTCATCGCAGCCTTTCTCTCTGCGTGTCGTTTCAGTCTCTGCTCTGCCAGGCCGATGTCCTCTGTGCTGCCAGAGGCAGAGGAGGTGCCACCTCCCCCACTGCTGCTGCTGCTGCCGCCACCAGAACGGCTGGCGTCATTCAGCTGTCGAGAAAGGTCCTCATTCCAGGCGTCCAACTCTGCAGTGACCTGTAGGAACAGAGGAAATGAGAGGTCTTTGGACATGGCTTTTGGATTTATGTGAGAGCTAAGAAGTAGATGGTGATACTTGTGTGGGTTTTCACTCCTGTCCCATTTCAGTCCTGTAGAGATGACTCCTCTTCCATCCTGTTCCACTGCTGTGACATGTTATGTTGCACAAAAGGGGTGATTTTTGGCTGAGTTGAAGGCTAATCATCCCTGAATCAGTGATACTTTACACATATTACAAATAGCGTTCAGAGTTTTAAGACACACGTCCTTCTGGCAACTAGGTGCAAAGTAGATGTTTGGGTTCTAGCAGACTTCAGTACAGGGTTGTGGACTCCAAATTTGACATTTTCCAATAAAAAAATCCATAATTTAGCATAATTTTGGTTCAGTTCCCTGGGGACCAACTGCACCCATTAGATCTGGGACAAGTCCATTTAGTTAGTTTTGATGCTCTCATCAAATTGATTTTACATTAATTTGGCCTAGGTGGTGCCCATAACAGTTTAGGTGGTGCTCCTAAGCCTTATAGTGGGATATAAAACCCTGCCAATCACATGATGAATAGTGAATCTAATTCCCATCCCACTTCAGCCTCTACTATGAAGATGTTGCATGAAGAAAGTTAATGACAAAACATGCTATATGATAATGAAATTAACTGTTCCTGCATCACATTGTTATTTCCAGTAGAATGCGAAAGCCAATCAAGCTTTAAGTTTGAAGGTTACAGTATATGTAACATGGACAGCAAAGTTATAGTGGAGCTGAATGTGTTAACTCTACAGAGACGGACAAACACTAAAACAAGACATAGAGTCAAATCAGAGAGAAATAACTGGACCGTAACTGTAAAGCAACAAAGTGTATTAGTGCAAAGCAGTGCAGTCAGCCTTCTCAGTGTCTTCTGGCCTTCAGAGGGAGGACGGCAGATGTCTCAGTTTATAGCTGCTCCCAGTGAGATGCACGTTCATGTTCATCTGGCTCAAAAAGACTACAAATACTCTGTTACCTCTATGGTGTACTGCTCAAAGATGCGTAGCTGCAGGAAGATGTCCAGTTTGATTTTGCGTTCGTGAAACAGTTCCTCCATCTGACCCTGGGCCTCGTCTAGCTGCTGCAGCACCCCCTGGATGTGGGCAATGGAACTGCAGTGTGGCGTCTTGTTGGTAGACATGGCTGCATCTCTAAAGACAGGAAGACAGATGGAGGCATTACACCACACTGGCCTAACAAAACTGTCATTTCTAACAGACATTATACATTTTAATAATAAGCGATAGAATTAAACATATTCAGCAAACACTTTTAGATGTATGTTCATACGTATGTAAATAAATTCAGTGATACTATATCTTTGAAGAAAATATGAACTGGCTGTTATATTAGTGTATTTACCAGAAAGCAGGAAGAGTACAACAGTATTTCGCGAAGGATTGTTTTATTTCTTTCAAACTAAAGAGACAGCCTCAGGGAAAACAGGGGAATGGATGGAGATAAAAGAAGACAACAGGGGAGAGAAAAGGCAATTTCCAATAGAAAAGAAAAAGTCTAATATATTTTGCCTTTTTTATAATTAAGAATACTGATGGTACCAAAGTGACTGTTTGAATTTGACTTTTTGTGACATTTAAAGTTTGAATATTATTACTTGAGGTTCAGCTTGAATCGTTCTCCCTCTTTAATAACACAAATATTAATATATTATCTGACCCTCTGTATTAATGGCTCTGGGTCTCAAAAACTGTTATGAATAAGAATATGAACATTATTATTACCTGAGCTGCTGTATTAATTCCTCTCCCTCTTTAATCACGTTGAGCGTTGCTTCCAGTGTGGCTGTCTGCTGCTGCTGAAACTGCTGGATCAGAGTCTGAACTGAGTCCACTGAATCACAGACCACATCGTCCAGTAGCTGCTTCTGAAGCTCCTCCATCCAGGACCACAGCTAGTGATGAAATTAAAAGGAAATCAGAATAAAACCCATTGGAGGAAGCAGAAGCAAATAGTGTTTCTTTTCAGGGTTGTGTGTGTGTGTTACCTCCTTGGTGTGTGTGTGAAAGGAGACCGACATGTCGAGCAGTAGCTTCCTGTGTTCTACACGGCGAACAAAGTCCTGGATTCGGACCTCGAGGTGTCTCGCTGCCTTGTAGATTTCCTCGGGGTCACACTCTCCAGTCTGAGCCAACTGCTCAGCCGCCTCCAACAGCTTGTCTGCGTTAGTGTATGTATTCTGAATGGGAGGGGAACAAGTCATTCATTACAAACCCTATTCAGACCTGGCATTACGTGCATTTTTTATGATCCGCTTACAAGTGGACAGCTCTGATGCCAGGTACTGTATGAATGCTAGCAAGACACACTGAGGTCGCACAGACATTCCATCACACAGACCACATCCAGAGGTGGTCTAGGACATCCTGAGCTGTACTGAGGGACCGCTTATTCAGATGATCTCCTCTGTGAAAGCAAAAGTCACTGTACTAAAAAAAAAAAAAATCTGAAAAGCTCACATATGCCTTTTCCACCATATTAGTTCTGAATCTTGAACTGGCTTCCTCTAGGATTCTTGGAACCTTGGTTCCATCTAGTAAACCAGCCCACGTTTCCACAGATTTTGAGTGGAACTATTCTTATCAAGGATGTGTAATTAATAGAGGGTGGTGCACAATGGACCATAATATGGTAACATATTACCCATCTAGCTCATCCAGCAAGTTTTTTTTTTTTTTCATTATTTGTTCTTGCATTCAAGTGAAACCAGTCTGTTTACTCTTTCTTGTGCTACTTTCTAGATTTTCCTTAAATTCTGTAGATACTAATGCCCTGTCCACACTTAGGAAGTATTTTCCCCCTCTGTTTAAAAAAAAAATTCTGTCAAAATATCTCTGTACACACTAGAACGACTCCAAATGACTCCAAAACCTCAGACAAACCATAGTTTGTGTTGGACTTTAAACTGTGGACACTGTGGACCTTCAGATCATATAGGATGCAGCAGATGCAAAAGCTTTAGTCTGTCAGGAAGTTGAGCAACAACAAGTTATAAACTTAAGTAAAAGTGTTGGTTTGTGTTGTTGAAGTGTATTCTTTATATTGTATAGACTTCTCCACAACACCAGTAAATGTATCCATCTCCAAATGTGTCTGTGAAGACCTCAATCTACTGCAGGTCATACACTGACTTATACACATATATGACCTATATATCCTGTAGATCTGCCATGGTTGTTGTAGTTTCAGACACAGACATAAAGAGATGCATGTTCATTAAACAAAACAACAATAGGCATGAAGTGGGGTGTGATGCCATGGTTTTCTAATCTATTCATTTCTCTCTCTTCCCATATGGATATACACAACCCAGAGTCTTCACTTCAGAAAGAGTTTCTAAAAAAATCTCAGTTTTAGTGACCTAAAATGCTGTTTACTTGTGGATGAGAGGCCCAAACACAGAAAAAAAAGTTGTCCATATTAGTGTAAGCATGGCATTAATCTCCACTAAGCACTGGGTTTATTCAGCAGTTATTGCACATATTTCTTTTTTCCACTGGTTTCTCAGACTCTACATTGTTGTTGTCGTCTATATCCTCTCCTGTAGAATGACACATCTGCAACAGTTCACACTTCAGCTCAAGGGAAAACTGACTATTTTTTGGTTTCAGATGAACCAAGGTTCCAGGTTTCAAACCAATGTATTTTTGGTCATAGGGTTGGGCCAACAAATGATTCCATCATCCATCGCTGATGTCCAACAGTCATCCAACAGAATCTAACCCCCCACTTACAGATTTAGAGCATTATTTTTTTTTTACATTTACACTTAAATAATCACTTCTGGACAGGGTTATAGTAATAGTTCCAATACACACATACAGCATACCATGTTGTATTAAAATGTTAATTCCAGTTTCTGGCATTTTTGCCTTTTCTTTTCTCTTTCTTCCCCCAAAAACTGGACTAAATCCTCTCTGAGTGTTAAAGCTCTCTCCATTGATCAGGGGGACAAAATGGATTAGTGTCAATCCCTTCTGTTAAGTATGAGAGATTACCACTGGAATATTTAACTTCAGGAAATGACATCCAAGAAATGTTGGGGTGAACAGAGGTTGGGGGATGAGGGACTACAGTAAACTGAGGAAAATAAATCACATTCTTAATTATTCAAGAATACAAATAAGGGTATTTCAGTGAAAGCTTGTGGTGGGATGTTTGAGGGATTAGTCAGAAGATAAAGATTATAAAAACAAGAGATTATCACTCTTTGCTGCATGACTGGTTTGATGTAGGGTGGGGATTAAAGCCGGGAGATGACAGGAAAGCAGAATCAGCCTTGCCACCTCAGTATGTTGAACCTGACTTGAATTACAAGGATATAAATGAATTAAGAATAATAGATAAACTACTAAACTATCATGTGTATTAGGTATTATTATTAGGTAATATTACAAACCTTAGACAAACATTTGTGGGACATAGAGCTTGTCTTGACCCAAATAAAGTTGGTCCGCAGCAGGTTATAAAGGCTGATACTAATCCAGAATGTAAACATGAGATCATACAACTCCACACTTTTTAATAATAGGATTAACTCTCTCTCTTTTATAGGATTATCACTTTACTGAAACTGCACTGAGAAAAGTAGCGGGGATGCCAAATTCGGCGCCATTCTGGGCAATTCTGGGCCATTTATTTTGTTGTTGTTATGTTTCCTCCTTTTCTGCCAGGGAAACAAAGAAATCTTCAGTCTAAAATTGGTCTGAAATATTGGCTGCCACCACTGGTAAAATTGCATTTTATTTGCCGATGTCAGTCAAAGCCAATATCTGTCTGTGCCGATGTTGGGCTGATATATCTGTGCATACTACCTAAAAAGTAGTACTTATTTCGTTAACTGCCATGGATTTACTTTCTGCATTACACCCCATTTCATGTTCATTGATTCATTCATTGTTCATTTCCAAGACCCAGAAAGCACTTTTGATTAGTGTACACATGGAATTACAAATATACTGTATATCCCTATGAATAAATATTCCAGATTAGCCACTGGTTTGCTATAAAATGACATAAGAGCTGTGGTTGTTCAAGTTTTATCTTCATTAAAAGGACAATGCAGTTAAATTGCTGCTCAGTTCAGGAATACATGCCCCTTTAACTTCAAATATTAAGAGAATAACTGCTAAAAGAAAGGCTAACACTGGAGGATGCAATTCTCTCTTATATACTTATATACGTGAAGGTAAAATATGCAGCATTTCTCGCTTTTTATTTGTAAACAAACTCCTCCCCTCCTCTACACTTGAACAAGGGACAGACTGAATGAGGAGAGCGAGAGGCATTAAGAGAGAAAAGCAGTGAAATAGAGAAACAAAATTGTTTCAATTGATTGTTTCACAGCAGTTATGTTCTAAAACATAAATAAACACGGCGACAGTTTCATTCAACTGTAAAGGAGGTTCTAAATGAAAACAGTTGAATCACACCCTTCATCCTGTCTGCTGTGGCTGACAGGTCTGTGTGTTGAAGGCCCAGAGGATTGTGAACTCTGCATGTGTGCTTTACCTCGAGCTTTGCCTCTCAGACAGCATCGCTGAACAAGAGGAAAACAGAAAATACAGGCAGAGAGCAGTGTCTCTGCAGGTAAATATACCTCTACTGGGACAGAAATCATAATTGAGAAGGATTATTATTGTATGAGGCTGTACATAATTTTTCTTTTGTAAAAATGTCACATATTTTGCCTTTAAACATTTCTTTTGCGCCGCTGACCGGCCCACAAGCGACATGTTCGCTGTCATTTTAAAATGTTCTCTATGTGAGATTTGAGCGTGCTTGTGTGCTTATGTGAAGTTTGCGTTGGAGTCCGTGTGGTCATGGGAGCCTGATGTCTGTTGACATTAGCTGACTGCATTTCTAAGCTAACAGTACCTAGTGTTGCACATAGTTGCTGCTGTAGAGGAGAAGAAAAAAGCCACTGAAGAACTTGAGAGAGAGTGTAAGGATTTTCATGGAAAATCCTACCCAACACCTCTACATAGAAATCAGTATTTTGTGGCAGTTACGTATCACGGATGTGGGCAACCAAACTTGTCTTTAGCTTTGTAGTGGAGTTAGCTAATATGAACAAACAACCAGCTCCCGGCATAAAACAGTCTCCAACATAAAATTCATGTAAGCACACGCAAGTAAGTACATGCAAATCTTACATAAAGAAGCTTCAAAAATGGGAGCTAACCTGTAAGCCTGTGGGCTGGTCAGTGCTGCAAAAGAAATGTTTAAGTATGATCAAACAAATGCAAGAAATCAAGTCCAGTCGCAAATCTTAATGAGAGTGCACCTTTAAGTATCTAATTTCTTCAGTGTTTCAAACATGTTTAACTGTAAAGTGCTCAGATTCAGGAAAAGATAACATATTTTGCAGATCTTTCAGAACAGGCTTGTGACCATACATGGTTATGCAGAGGCATGTCTCCATGCAAAAGAGACTTGCCACTACCGGACAATATGGTTTTGAAAATTTGGGATTAATCAAGGCAGATTACTTACAGATGTGTGTGAGGCAAGCAAATAAACATCTGATAAATACAAACAAAGTCATCTGCATTTTCAGAGTAGGAGTGGAATTTTCTGTGTTTTATTTGGAGGCACGTGGAACTTCTGAATACAAGAACATTAGGAAACCTTTACTTTTGGGCTACTTGGAAGACAAGTACATAGCACACATTGAGCTGCAGTGGAAACAGCCTGACAGCATAAAAATGGCAACTTTAACTATTAAAATATTAAAAAACAGAAAACTATTTTCTTTAGTATTAACTTATACTGTCAAGAGCCAACTTTATATGTGGTGTGAAGGCTTACAAAAAGAATATTAATACTCCATGTAGTATAATAGTGCAACCACGTGAACAGACTCACCTGAGCAACATCTTCAAAGTCATCGTGTCTTTTCTGGAGGGCTCGGGCTCTGTGAAGAGACTTCCCAACACCAGTGTGTTTGCTGAGAAAAGCCTCACCATGGTTTTCTATCCAGTCCATCACCTGGATGCGAGAGGACACAATAATTAACATCATACATTCAGGATTAGAGGTTGCATGCTGCACCTTCTGCTCCTGGTGCTACACCCTTTTTTCTGACATTGTGGAAACAGATCAGCAGTACAAAATGGTCTCAAACCTCATGAATTAAGGATGGAACAGAGGAAACCTGCATGATTGGCGGGGGAAATTTAGGTCATTGCAGCTGAGAGGAACAGGATGTTGAATATTCTGTGTGATTAGACAACTACAAGATGAACTTCAGCGTTGATGTGCTCGGCGGATGCCTGCCAGCTTTCATTCTTTGCTTCGTTGTTATTTTTTAATAATGTTGTCAGCCATTACATATTTGAATTAATCAAACTGCATTTACAGCTTTGGCCCTGTGGCAGCGAGGGAAACGTGTTCTTTTATGGTTTTTGTCATTGACTTTCAGAACACCTTTAAAGAAAAACTGTTTAATACTACATTTATTTATTAATGTCATTGATTCATTTAACCTCAGGCTGATTGTAGAGTTAGCAGTTGAACTACACACTTGTGGATCCCAAATGTTTTTGGCACCCCCAGAGCACAATCAGAAAGTGTCTGTGCTGACCATCTATTGTAGGTAATACACTAACTATGAATAAGAACCTCATATGACACCACTTCAGATGATCCAAACAAACCCTTTAAGGATCAGTGTGTGTGGATGAATCGTGTTGTAATCTATGACGTCGATGTAATGTAGTCAGAGGTCAGCAAAAGGTCACGACCTACACACACTGTAACGCCACGACCGCAGCTGGTCCATCTGCCAAATAAAACCACACACCTAATATGTTCTCTCTCAGGCTTTACTTCTGCATCTTTTTCTCTGGGGTCACATATATCCTGTAGTGTTACAACTCTGGTTGGAATAGCCCTGTTTTCAGTGATTTATAGACTATCGGTATGAGCTTACTCTCTCCCTCGCTCCTTTTCTCACTTTCTGCGTATGTCTCTCGCCCTCTGTGAGTCTGTGTGGGTCTCCTTTGTCTCTCTCTGGAGTCTCATAGAAACTGATGCATGACGATTACAGTTGGCAAAGCTGTGTTTTCGAAGAATTTATAACCTACTGATACGATCTCTTATTCTCTCGCTATTTCTCCCTTTCTCTTTGTGTCTCTACCTTTTTCACACTGTCTCTTGGGGCACATATAAATGTTTGCATGGCGCCCATGCTCAGAGCATTCGTCTTTGGATTTGTAGTCTGCCTGATGCCCTACTTTGCTCTCTCTAGGGCCTCTCATTTATACACACAGAACATACAGAGTGACTTAAGTTACAGTGGACCATTTTTAAATTACTTCAATGCACTTCTGCTACATTTCTCTTATTTAACCATAAATACTGAACCTGGGCTCAATGCAAACTGTAAAAGTAATATTTAAGTCACTATGGTAACAGCAGCAGTGTGGACTGATGATTTCCTGGCTAGTGCTACTGCTGATGCTACTATTTCCACAAATGCCCTTCTTTTATTTACTACTGGTATGACAACAACTGCGCCCATTAGCAGTACTGCTACTTCATCTACTGCTCTGGGTTTTAGCAGCAGCAGTGTCGGAGATTTGTGCAACCAAAGTAAAAGAAATAAAAGCACGGACACTGATTGATGTGAAGAAAAAGGGAATTATTATTGATCATCGATAATGGAGACAGAACTCACAAAAAGCAAATCATTTCCCCTGTCTCAACTGGATAGATAGAGACTAATACTTCTTATTAGTAGTAGTACTGTAGCAGTCATTGTATGAACATATACCAGAGGGTTTTCCCTAGGTCCCAGGTGCTGTGTGGGTTAAAGCGGTTTTTTCTCAAGTTTGTGGAGGAGTAAGGCAAATGGGTGGGGGGGAAGTCAGTTAGTTTTCATGCTTTCCAGAATAATTTTACATTATTTTGCCTTTTGTACTCATCTATTTTGCATTCTCTGAACAGTGTCTTTTTATACTATCTGTCTGTCTGTCTGTTAGGGAAAACCCTGAACTAGTTGGTACAAAAATAAATGCAACAGGGTACTTAAGTGCTTGCTATAAAGTGGCTGATATAGTTATTTCAATCTCTCTTGTCAGGTTTCATCAAAGAGGCAGGTGACAGGATGCATTAATAATAACAGAAACTCTCAGAAACAAACTTCCCATAACTTGAAATGATTTGCTGTAAACCAGTAGTTTAATTTTAAAAATTAAAGACACTTTATTATCTCTAAATTCTGTGTAAACATGCCACTCACACCTCACCAAAAAATATAAACAGAAGACTTGAGAAGATTTTTACGTATCTCTGTGGCATATACGCAACACTTATGTGTGACTCTCCTGCTCTGTGTCCTCAGTTTGTTTGATTTTCTTTCTTCTGATTGTAGTGGAAGTGTAGTAATGCAGAAGCTGCTCTGTGAATGGTCTGCATACATTACATGTCCAACATAGCCACAGTTTTGACTGCTGGAGCTGCAAGCTTTGCAGATTAATGATTATTTATTATTTTATTTTCCACCATATTTATGATTTAATAAAAAATACTACCCTTCAGAAAGTGTGGAATCATTGGACTTTTTTTACTCAGATTATTGGGGTTTCAGTGATGCCAGTGGTATTTGGTTGTACCCTACTGGACTACTCTCAGACCAACAATAAGGAAATAAAGTAATCCACAAAACTCTCTCCTCCTCTACCGCTGATGACAGTGTCTGTGCTGGTAAAGAATATATTTCAAAAAAAACATGGCTGTAATATTAAGTCTTAAGCCCCTGAATATCTCTTAAACCTTGAGGAATCTGGGCTGACACCTTTCCAAACCCACACTGCGTGCTTGTCTGTGAAATATAGTACCAGAGAAACAGACCGTGTGTTTTATCTCAGGAATTTTTACTTACACGCCGGGACCAGAAGACAGCAGCGTAGTGTTGTAGTGATTTTCATCTGTTCTGCTTAGTAAGGTTTATCACACACACTTCACTGTTGTCTCTTCACTTGATTACATGCTTGCATAAAAAATTACATGCTCTTCTGTGGTTAGAGAGAATCTTGGACTTGTGGGAAAGAGAAACTCTTACAAACTCATTCCAGTACAAGTCAGAATGCTTTCTTAAATTCTTGAAAAGCTAGCATTTACAGAAAACAAAGATAACACCCAACAGTAATTACACATCCTCACTGCTTCCACTGTTTTCCCTTCTTGTCTCCCCGACACACACTGTCGTTTCATATCCATTGCTGAATGCTCTGGGTATGTTGTGTCTGTACCTGTTGGACATCTTGCTGGAACACACACAGCTGCAGTCTCTGGTGCAGTCGGACTTTCCTGTGCTGCCAAATGTTCTCCAGACGCCGCTGATGATGGAGGACCTCGTGAACCACGTCAAGGATGCAGTGAACCTGCAAAACAATTACGACCTATACAGTTAACACCTATGCAAGTTTAGACTTTTTTAGACATTAGAGACACTGGGATTAAGGTTTACCCACTTTAATTTAATCTGTTCCCCTCAGGTTTTCTAAAATGTCAGGTTTCATAAAAACATTCATTAAAAATATTCATCTACAACGACAAAATGTGGAGAGTCACACTGACATTTCACACTTCTCCTCTGGCTGAGCTGTAATCCTCATGTCCTTTTACATACCCAAAGCAGTTTTGTTTCAATTGGCTTGCAAAGAAAACCCCTGCATTCCCAAAGAAACAAAATGGCACTCACCGCTTTAGAGTAATTTGCAGTTGCCGTCAGTGACTCTGAGTTACCAGGACTTAGAGGCCTCTGGAGGACATCGAGTAGGGCTTTACCATCCTGACTCACCTGGACACGAAAACAGGTCAAAAATAAGAAGGAAATACTAAACAAGGTAGAATAAGAGCTATCAGACAATGGCATGGCAATGGCAGACAAGACAGATGGAAAACAGATAGAATAACAAAAGGTACTACTCAACACATAACTGACATAAATTGCAAACGATTTTTCAGTTATTCTCCAAAAACAAAATGATGATGAACAGACGTGCTGAACACTATAGCCCCCCGGTATTACCAGGGAGAAAAAATGTTTTACAATTTATTTTTGAATGGTTTGTCTTGGGAAACAAGTTACAAGCTTTACCACAATACTGTAACATCAATAGTCCTGACTCAGTGATCTTTGTTATATGTCATGACTCCTCCAATCCCCTTGCTTTCTGTCATCTCTCTATCAAAACAAAGGGTTTTTGAAAAGTCATTTGTTTTTTTATACACCATAGACTGTATAAAGATGTATGTCATGAGAACACTCGATCTCCCCCTGGTGGCTGGGTACAATATAGCTCATAAAACCCGCCCCCTCCATTTTACTCAATGAGACTTCGGACAAACTAAAAACTCAAAGTACAATCCAATACATTTCTCTCAAAGGTGAGTTCAGACTGTTTAGGTAGATTCCATCAGGTAGATTTGTGTTTAAGTCTGTATTTTTTTTGATCAGTTTGTTTTTAAAAAGATATTCAAATGGGTGATTGACAGCTGTAATGACCACTTGTGGTTCAGAATCCATCACAGGTGTGGCCGGGAACCAATCAGGCGGCTGACTGGGACATGTGACATCTCTGTGTCGACTCACACTCATGTGACTGTGGGATTTTGGCTTCATTTTTATACAGTTGGAGGAAACGGTGGTGTGTTGTTAAATCTTTTTATACAGTGTGATACATCCTCTGAAACCTGTTACTGTCTTGATCTTGATCAAAAGACTGTGTTGTTCTGAACAAGTGAAAAGGTAAATGCCATAAAAGAGAAGCCGTATCATATTTTCACCTCATGAAAAAACACATCAAGTCAAGAGTACCAAAAAAAGGTAGAGACACACTTGGCAGTCTGAGTGTCACTTTTTGCTGCACTTTTACAGGAAACACTGGTGTCTTAACTTGCCAAGCTGAACCAACACAGTCTGAGGCTGTGCCCAGAGTTTTATGTGTGTGTGTATATATGCACTTATCTTTTCACAGATAAGCATGAATTGAGCTAACAGTGCAACAACATGTCTAAAGATAAAACACCAGACTGCAGCATAGAGCAGGGAAGAGCGGGAGCATTCCCAGACTAAATTTAGTTAGTTTTCAGACAGCGGAGGGGGACGGTGACAACAGCAGCAGCAGCAGACGCAGCTAACCAGCTCCACCCTGCCGTCACAGCCAATCACAGCCAGCATTAGTGAGCTATGACACAACAGCACTGACATCACCCAAAGGAGACCCCCCACCCCAGTTCCTCCAAATCTCTTTTTCTGGTTTAAACACTAAAAACTTCAACTATACCATCACCACTCCATAACTCAAAGTCTCCACTACATGCCAAGGTATATTTTGTTGTATAGAAATAATTTTGCAGGATGGTTTTAGGACATTTTCAATGAATTTTGGGTTAAAATGGTTTGTCTTGCCACACCTCAGTACTATATTCAATATAACTACGTCTTGACTCACCATAATGACATTTTAGTTGACAGTTAATGGCCATACAAGCAATTGCTATTAACAATTTAATTGTCATGTATAGTGCATCTTATGAAAAAGAGGAGCTATTTATTGGCATTGAACACATGTATTTCAGTTTGTCTTTTAGGTTTGCAAACAATATTACACATGGTAGATTTGACATACATAACTTACATATATTGCACAAACCCTATTACTGAGGTATACAAAGAAATTACTGATAATTATTATTACAAACAAAAGTTAAGTTGCCTTGAGATGAAGGGGAGCAATGAGATAATGTCATTAAAAGGAGCACCAGTCAAATCAGTGGAAAATTATGTGGAAATGTGACATATCTGTTAAGTTCATCCAGCTGTTTTTATTCAGGAGAATGGAAACATCAACATTATGAAATAATTAAATAATTTTGGTTAGCTGGAATAATGGAGACAAGGCAATTATGTAATAATTGTAACAGATCCAGTTTACACCGCCACTGTCAGAATAAGAAACAATGAACACAAGTAAGAGCTGTTCACACACCACAAACTGATAACTGGAGACAAACGGACACGAGAAAATTCAGAGTACCAGGCGAGGTCACTGATTTGCTCATACAGGCTGTACAGGTTTACTTGGAATGTCTTTAGGAATGTCTTTAGCTGGGCTATGGGTTTACCTCAGTGTAAGCCTGGGTGACCTGCTCATACAGGCTCTGGTGGCGGTGAATGGCGAGCTCCAGCTCCTGCATCTCGGAAGGTAGCCCTCCCTCACTGCAGACTTTACACCAGGCTTCCACCTCTGACAGGAACTGGACAATGATCACAACCACACATGAAAACATGAAGCAAAGACATTGACAAATACATGGAAAATTAAATTACAGCTACAGCTACAGTCAGAAAAGCAAGGCTTCCAAAAATCAAGACCACAAATTGTTTTTAAATGGGATTTGAAGCATTTTTGCAAGCAATCTTTTTATCATGATTTGTGAGTTTTTGACCGGAAGAAGATCTCTCTCATAAATTATGTTGTATTGGCTTAGACATATTTTTATGATGCTTTAATAAAAATGATAAACAAACATGTAACCCTCTTCTTCATGGAATAATTTACAGAAGGACCTGAAACTGATTGATAATTCAATTCAATTCAATTTTATTTATATAGCCCAATATCACAAATCAAGATTTGCCTCAAAGGGCTTTACAGTC
>JAPQRN010022320.1:0-22484 GCA_037367275.1 Coranthus polyacanthus | reverse complement strand
ATTAATACTCTGGCTGCTTAATGTTGGTGGAATACAAAAGTTTAGACAGTGCTGTTATTTATTTATTTATTTATTTATTTATTTATTTAATTAATTAATTAATGGCGGCATCTGTACGATCCCTCTGAAAAGCAGATCATATGACAAATGAAGATAATCCATGAGCATCAAAAACAACAAATAAATGACAATAAAACTTAACCTTTATCATCCACCCGTTTCATGGTTAGGTTTATAACAGAGCACGTATAAGGACAAAAGGCATGTGACATGTGGATAAAATGCAACCTGAGTTCATCCTCATTTCAAACTCAAATCTAACCCCAGCTCTAACCCTAAAATGGGTCACTGGTGACTTGGTAGATTCAAGAGTTTAAGTAAGAGAAAAAGAAAAAAATAGGGAGCACTAACATTATTCCATGGCAGCCGTACACTGACAAGGCTGGCCTCCCCAGTCTATACAGCCTGCACTGCAGATGTATCTCAATTCATTTTTTGTTTAATGGCCTTGTGAAATAATCAGACGATGCCAATTTTCTCAAAACGGCTCAACTGGTTAGTGTATCGCAAATTTTAACCGAATTTTGAGAAAATCTGCAAATGAAAATGCGAATGTATGTGTTTCCCTCCACTGCTGTTATATGCTGAATGTTAAAACTTTACTTTGTCATTATCACGTTTTAAAACTTTGCCAGTGAAATGTGCTATTTCATGCACAGCATACTATCTGAGCTGTTGGTTGAGGAGCTGATAGACGTAGCTGATAGACTGCAGCTCTTCATACATGGTGATGTTTCATTGCTGTTTCCATTTAATGTGGTATTTCTGTGTGTTACTTGTATTAAAGTAAGGATCGTTTCAGTCTCCTTATTGATCAACACATGCAGACACACGTAACTGTTTTGCGATATATAGATGATTTTTAGAATTTTCAGCATTTCCACTTGTTTTTTTTTACGCTCACTAACGTGACGTGCATTTGGAAAACACGAGTAAACAGGGCCAGGCATTGTGGTGGATAGCACACATCTGATGAGCGTGATGCTCATGCATTAGTGGGATACATAAAGAAAAACACAACTCTACCGTGGGTAACTGAGAATGTTATTGCTAGATGTGATCAGACTGTCAGCAAGAGCAGTCCGTCCACAATTACGTACGGAGGGATACTTTAGCAGGCCTACAGTGTGGAAACCCTTCATTACAAAGATGAATGCACACGTGAGAGTTCAGTGGTCAGAAGACATCGGCTGTGGTCTACACAGCTTTGGAAAAAGTGATCTGGTCAGATGAGTCATTCTTCACCACAAGTGGTCAGTACATGTGTGGTGTACACAGAGAACAGTACAGGAATGAATGCTGGACTCCTACAGTGTATGGATTCAGTGACTCTGTTCTACTGTGCGAGCATTTTGCTTCTATGGTTTGGTTCTACTTATCCCCTTATAAGAAAGGTCGCTGCAAATCAATACAAAGTCATTCTGAGTGATCATATTTATCCTGTGAAGAAACATTTCTAGGTTAATGGTGATGAATATGTCCGTTACCACATGTTCTCATTCTGTTCACCTTCTCATCCTGAGGACCAGCCTCCTGAATTTGCACCCAAAATGCTACCAAAACATTGATTTATAATTTCCCACTGCAGCCTTCATAATACTTGATCAGGTAAGGCAGAATGAAGTTATTATCACAGGCCTTTGTGTTTGGTGAAATGTGGCAGATCATTTGCAGAGGAGTGAGATCATAGATGACTTCTGCAAACATCAGAACTTACCAGATGTCTCCACTAATACTAGTCTTGTGTAAATAGGGCTTAAGACACTTTATGTTGGCTTTACCTTTAAAGATTAAGTGTGATATTTAGTGACATGTAGTGGTGAAGTTGCAGCCAACTACATACCCCCTAAATAAGTCTTTTTAGTTAAGAGGACACTAACTCTGGTCCATGCTCATAGTGGGTGGCAGTAATGCAACTTAATGCTGGATGTAACCTGTTATAAAACAGAAAAATCAGAGACGAGGAAGTCTGTTCAGAGCTACTGTAGAAAGATGCTGACCTGCTCTCTCTGCAAATATAAATGGCTCATTCCGAGGTACACAAAAACACAACCGTTCTTATTCATGTGATTATAAACTAATGAAAACATAATTATGAATATTATATGCCATTTCTGCAATTACATCCTTCTAAATCCCTAAATATTTCACACTGGACCTCATTTATCACCATCTGCTTTATTTGGTACACATCATATTCATACATAAACTCGATTTAACCAAGAGGCAGTAAGAAGATAATACATGTGGCATAATAGCATTTATTGATGATCATTTGTTTAAATCACCTGCAGTGCTTTAAACCTTCCACAGGCCACAGCAATGAGCTGATGCCACCTGTTCACTTCCCAAACACAATAAAACTTGTGAATGCAGCAGGTACTGATGATGCAGTGATTCTTCATTCAGATGCAGCTTTGTGATAAGTGTTGTGCTTCACCATGGATGGCAAAGGCAGAGCCTTGTCAGCATTGCCATGGTTACCTCATAGCAACTGGGAGTCTGGTAGAGAATGAGGCAGATAGAAATGCAAGGTTGATGCTTATTTTTTTTTTAGGACTATGAAATTGTTTACAACCTGTAAAATGAGTCCCTCTCCTCTGAAGGACAATACTGAATATGTATACTTTAGGGGCCAGCAGTCAATGTTTTGAGCCTGTATCTTTTTAGAATTGTAACCACATAACATGGGAAATCCTCTAATGCAATAACACTATCTTTTGTGTGTCAGACTCATTGTGTTGATCAGCCTTTATCCCTTTATACACACAAAACTCAACAGGTTGTGATCAGTAGCACATCAAACTAACATGTGCATAGTGGCTTCCGGTGTTGGGGAGAAACTAGTCCCCCCACACACACAACCCTCATCCCCTCAAAGTCTTGGTCTCTTCTCGGTCTCGATACACTGTGGTTTTAACTACAAGACTAGTGGATAGAGTGATGTATGGCTTCTACTAAGTAAAAACCCAAATTTTATTTCACATTAATAGTGCTACTCCAGAGCGTACTAAATTGTGCTCGACCTAGATGTAATCCACATGCCAATTTTAGTCTGTAACTGTAGTTAGATGCCTTAGCTGTGATGTTAAATCAGGATAATGAAGGAAGGAATACATAAATGAACCGAAACACACACCTCCTGAGATATACAGCTATACAACAGTTGAATGCAGTTTTGTACGGTCGGCCTGGTTTCCTGACTGTCCCCAATCATATCTGATTGAATTAATGTGAGTTTATGTTTTACAGGGAGACAAAAAGGGAGAGGTTGTAATATGTAAATAATTGACATGCTAGATATACTGTCATATTTAAAAAGTTAAAACAGGATCACATTATAAGAACAGTGAGAATGTAGTTTTTATTTCATTGTCAAGATTCTCATAAAAAAGAAATGTGGTCCGAAGTGCTTAATGTATCCAGTCAGAAGCTACAGTCCACCATGAATCCTATTTGTGTATGAAATGGAAATGAATCAATCCATTTCCTTACAGCACTTTCTCGTGTTGTCAGATTAATGTGGTAAAATTCTCTTGTCGCTTGGCTTTCTCTGAAGTCTTCCATAAAGCAGTCTTTGCTGAGTCGACAGCCTGTTAAATCCGGGCTCCTGTAGTGCTTTTCTGGAACATCTGAATCTGCTGTTAGAAACATCCTCGTTGTTAAAGCTGCAACCAAAGCCAAAAGCAAATTCTGATTTTAAAATGACAATAATCATTACAATACCTTGTAAATAGGCAGAACTAGACTTTCAGCAGTGTTAAAGTACATGTAAATGTTATCTTGCATTTACATGTATTTTAAGTTATCTTGCAATATTTGGTGCACAACACGCACGCAACAACTTGCACAACATTTTTGAAATACTGTCCAGTCATATCGATGAATGTCCTTATGAACAATTCAGGCTATTCAGGGTGTCTTGCCCTCTGCCTCCACATGGGGGCTCTTGATAGACTGATGGCCACCAAGTGAACGGAAATTGTAATTGGCAGAAAAATGATATCCAAATTTTGGGTTTTACACGGACTAAACTGACGAAACGTTAAGGCTGTGTTCAAAATGGCGTACTACTGGCATACTGATTCTAAGCAAACTTAGGAAGGAGTATGCAAAAAGTATTGGCTATTACTCTGCTTATTAACAGTTTTCATATCGTATATAAAAATTGCTATGTGTATTTATATGCATATTTTGGGAAGGCGTGAGCAGGGCGGGTGGGTGAAATGCAAGGCTGCATATGCAGGGAATGACATAATGTATAAGTAAACCAAGAAGTGAAAAACGTCTGAATAGCTTTGGATTGTGGACCAAACAAGACATTTAAAGACATTTGAGTTTGAGCTTCGGTAAACATCAACATGACTGATGATTTTCCACCATTTTGTTACATTTTATAGACCAAATGAATCAAGGAAATAATCAACAGATTAATTAACAATGACAATTATTGTTAGTCACAACACTAAAGGAGACATGACAGAATAAAAGTTACTAGATGTAACCTTAGTTCTATGAGTACAGCATATCATCACTCCATATTAGACAAGTTTAAATATGTTACACTAAACACTGCAGTGCACTGCACTGTTTTACTGCATTCACTCCCTTTACTGTGCTCAGCAGTCCTCTTGTTCCATACGGTAACAAAACATGAATAAATAACATCACCAAAGTTACCTGATGTAACCACAGTTTTATGAGTGTAGCCTACCGTCGCCCAGCATCAAGTAAACACTACTGATAATGTGGAAAATATAATTACCAAGACATAACTTATGTTTTTAAAACCAATGACTTTCGACCGACCAGGTATAGAACAACAGATGATGAGATAATTAGAATAAAAATGTCAGACAGATGCTCTTAAAGGTCAACAGTCACTATGTTTCTCATCACAGACTGTGTGATCCACACTCATTAGCCAAAGACTCAGGCAGAAATACTGCACAATCAAAAGGTCACTTAGCTGAATGTGTGAAGATGCAAATGGTTTATGAGTTAACTACATTTTATTTTCTCACCTTATTGTTTTTCTTTTATTCTTTTCTACAATGTTGATTAATAATTGCGACATCAAATCTAGCATTTAACATATACACTTGTAGCAATTTTTAGTAGTGTAGTGTAAGTGTGTAAGGAAACTAAAATATGTTTTATATTGTACCTAAATATTAGGCTGTAATATATGTTGTTCTGCATTTTCCTGGAGTTGTAAAAGCAGTTTCACACCAAACACACAGATTTTTGTGTGAAAAATTCCCTTGGAAATAAAAAAAAAAACAGATTTTATGGATTCTTATGAATGGGTGCATATGCCTAATTCTCTTCTCAAAGTAAGCAAAACATGTTGAGGAAACTTATACTTACTTAAACTTACTCAATATATTTCTTCATTGTGATTATGAAGTTTAATTTGCCTACTGCCATATTTCTTATTTCCTGCAAATTATCTTAAAACAATTTGTTTGAAATCATTGAGTAAGAAGATCATGTTATATATATCTGAGAGTTGTTATTGTTATTGAGAGTTGTTGTCTCTATTTGAGACAAAAAGGTTGATGTCATCTGCAAATAGCAATGGGAATGTAGTGTTGGATACTGCAACATGAACATTTATATAAATAAGTTTTAATAATAATAATAATGGTCCTAATATGGGACCTTGTGGTACACCATATTGTGTTATACTGTTTAATTTAGACTCATGTTTTTTCTATCAAGAACAAAATTATTGAGCCTTTTATAAACGTTACCACAAAAGCAAAATACCATGATTCACAGTGCAACTATTATCTAAAGCATAAGTTCTAAAAGAGCCATATAACTTGAATGTGCTTTTTTGGAATTCAAAAATGTCTTACGACATTGTCTGTGGCTGTGTTTAAAACAGCTGCTAATTGGTACAGGTGTCCACATGATCGGTCATGAATGTAGTTGTTAAGCTTAAGTAGTTTTAATAGGTGAATCAGTACAACTATTGCCAATAACAGTTTAAGGCTTAACATTAGCTTCCAGGACTCAAACCTCATTTGTTGTAAACGTGCAAAAATCCTACTTCATGCCACTAGTATTTAATATGTACTATATTTAAATAAATGAACGTTATCTTAATTGATAAAAGAGAAGAGAAGAAAGAAGAAAGATTTGCATTATTTTTCTTGAGGGTAGTCCTCTAGCTAAAGTTTTCTGATTTAACTGTTTGAACAAATGTATGCTTGATACAAAATTTAATCTTACAATTCATAAATACTAAAACCAAAGGAAGCATTATATTCATTCGATCTCCAACGTAAATGACCTTGAATTGGGTTTCCGGCGCAGATCGCTCACCATCTATTTGGCTCCAGCTATTAAATTTACTTAGCCAACGAGATTTCTTCCTTGACTAACCTGTACTGGTGTGGGTCGACCGAGCTGCCGTCTGTGCCGCAGAGAGAAATTGGCTGTAAAATGGAGAGGTGACGGGCCGCGCCTCTGACTGATGGCCTCCAAACAAACTGCTATTACCTTGGAAAAACTGACTGCACTTTATTGATGTGAGCTGACAGACTGCGGGCCGAGTTCAGCGATTGGCTTTTGAGTGTGTCTGTGCTTGTCGCTGTGCGCTTGTCATTTCCACTTTGTGGTTGCATGGCTTCCTGCCTCTCCTGCTATCTGGATAACTGCCTTTATGCCATAAAAGTGTGATTTGCTTTGTCAAGTCCTGTGCAACACACACAAACAAAAACACACACAAGCACACACGGTGGCACTGTGAGAGCCTGTGTCAGTGCAGTAATGTGCCTTCACTGATGAGAAGGCAAGAGAGTTGGTGATCAAGAGAAAGAAGAGAGAACTGCTCAGATAGATGACCGGGAATGCACTTTAGACAAAAAAAGAACACTGTTTTAGATATGAGAGCACTGCTGTTGACCAAGATGGTTTAAATAATCACCACGATTACTCTTATGATCAAGTGCCACATCAGTCATCACTATGCACTTAAACCCCTATGAAACAGCTGGCAGACTGGTATTTGACATGTTTCTTGTAAGAGCCGGATGTTGTTTGAGCTGTTTAACTTTAGCTTTTTGAAATTTCCTCTCAGTCTTTGGCTTGAACTAGCAAAGGTAACATTTATATTAATTTTCTTTGAATCCCAGACACTGCTGTAAATTACTGAGAAATACTGACGACAGGAAGTAGCCACGCTGTTGCGTATATGCAGAGAACAAATCATGTCATGATGACGATGACGTAGGTTGATGATGACAGTGGTGCTAAAGTTGGTGATGGCGATGACGACAGTGACGATGACGTTTAAGATGATGACAATGATGATGATATTGATGACGACAGTGACGACGATGAAGATGTTGATGACAATGAAGTTGGTTGATGACAATGACGATGATGAAATTGAATTTGAAGTTGATGATGATGATGATGTTGGTTAATGACAAATCCAGTGATGATGAAGATGACCATGATGATATGACAATGATGGTTGATGACATTGTCGATGACAATGAAGTTGATGATAATGCCGAGGAGTTGATAATGTTGACAATGTTAATGATGGTGCTTACAGTGATGATGATGATGATGATGTTGATGTTGAGGATGATGATACTGATGATATTGATGACATTGATGGTGATGACGATGATGATATTGTTGATGATGATGATGATGATGTTGATGCCGAGGATGATGATACTGATGATATTGATGACATTGATGTTGATGATGATGATAATGATAATAATGTTGATGATGATGATGTTGATGCCGAGGATGATGATACTGATGATATTGATGACATTAATGTTGATGATGATGATGATAATAATGTTGATGATGATGATGCTGATAACTGTTGGTGTCTTCTGCAGTGCCTGGCTGTGTGGGAGTCGTTCCTGCTGTCTCAGAGAGTGGAGCCCAGCGAGCAGGAGAATGGGGACAGTGCTTCTTAAAGTTAAAGTTAAAGATATCTACTTACTATCACCTCCTCCACCAACCCCTTCAGACCTGCACACACACAATGTCTGTCCACCAAAACCTCCAGACAAAGACTCTCGAAACAAGCACACCCCTCCTCTCCTTCTATCTGTCTCACCAAAGAGGTTAAATCCCAGTCTCAGCATTCCAGTGATGACTATACGTCACTAAAACTTACACTGTGATCCAAATATGATACATTAGTGTTTACACACCATCATACACATGGCCAAATTAAACGCTTCTGCTGTTTCTGGCTCCATTTATTGATTTTTGTATTTTTTATTTTTTTAGAGATTACTAGATACTAGATACAGTCATTTTTAACATCGTATGTGGTGTCCCATTCAAAACATTTCAAGTGGAGCCACAGTGAAGAATACCTATGTCCCATTTCAAGGGAGTACACATTAGACCAAAGCAGAATATTAACCTCCCAAACAGAGTAGAAATTAACTGATGCCAGATCTAGGACATGACATCCAAACGAAAATGCTTTTTTTGTGATTGGCCATGTTCTAGGTACTTACACATGCCACTTTTTTTCCCAAATCTTAACCAAGCTGCCTTCCAGGAGCTCGGTTGGTCACATGTTTCAATGGTTGGTCACATGTTTTTGTATAGTTTCAGCCTCAATAGCCCAGAATGCTATGCAGCTTTAAGACAACTTTTAGGCTAAAATTCAAGGTACTGATGTGCTTATACGTAATTTTATTTTATATTAAAGCAGGAGGTTCAGTTATGGGAAGATGTACTGATTTGCTTTAATGAAAAAAAAAAGATCTAGCTCTCAAGTGTGTGTGTTAAATGTGAAGCTAATGCCAGCAGCTGCTTAGATTCATTTAGCATAAACACTAGACATAATGGCAACAGTGTGGCTCTGCTAAAAGGTAACAGAATATACCTCACAGCACTTCTCACTAGTAAACACCTTGGTTGTGTCCCAAATCACACCCTTTTTACTACACACTGAACTGTATTTACTGTCCGCCATTTTGTTTTAGTGTCCTCAGTTCTGTGTACAGTGATTTTGACTTTTTATGACCTTTACACAGAGCCAGATTATTTGCTACATGCTAAGCTAAACTAAGCAGATCACAGACAGATGTGGATTTTCCAAACTATTATATATATATTATTGCTTTATTTTAACTGCCTTTGATTGAGCACGACTTGAAGTATGTCACATCAGGGTTGTTAAAAGGCATTCTGGGAAATGTATTTTCACTAACACCTAACTTTGCAGGGGCCATATTTTACATGTAATTTCCTGGAAGCCTTTCTCATTATTTCTTAAAACGTAGCTGGTATTAACCTGTAAATTACTGGGACACTTAATGGGATAATGCAGTTTTACTGTGGCCCACCTGTTATATTTGGATGTTGGAGAAAAAAGCAGGAAATAATACACTAGGTATATGAAAAATAGGGCTCCTAGAAAGACTACCAAATTTCTTAATTTTGATTTGTAACGAGGGCTAATTTTAGCTGCAGAACACATTCCATGCTAAAGTTACAAACATGTTTACAGCCAGGTACAAAAATGGTTTTGGTCTCGATAGCTAATTTCCTCATTTGTGACGACTATCCATCATGGAGTTTATTGGTACTTAATTACAAAACCTAGTTAGTGTATCTTAGCTACTTTAGCTAATGTTCACATCAGTTCCTGTTGGATTTTGTCTCTGGATTTCTGTCAGATAGCCTGCCAATTGGCCAGCTAGCACTAGCTAGTGTGTTTACACATTATGCACATTATTTTATGTTTTGTGGTAATTTTAGTATGCACACTCATTCACATTAGTTTTATCAAACACAGCTGTATGTGTTAACATTTATCAGGTAGCTGAAATGACTTGGTGGTGTTTAACATAACAGTGTTAAAAGGTGTGGTTGGTGTTTTCCATAAGTTAGCATTAGCTTGGCATGTTTCACTCCTTGCTCTTCTCCATCTCCATCCTCTTATTCAAATATGGTCATTTCACCAATGAGTGTTGTCATGGAGGCTTCATCCACTTCTTATCTACAGTCTATGCTAAATACCAGCTAATTTCCAGAAATCATGAGGAAACCTTCCAGGAAATGACAGGGCCTGTATAATAAAGCTTTCCTGTATTCCCTTATAAATTCAAATGTTAGAGAGCTAGTGCAGATAAAAGCAACACATATACACCAAAAAAGAACACTAAAACCACTGATCACAACAAATCATTAAACATTAAAGTGTATATGACATCTGCAACCCAAAGGTAACACTTTTCCTGCCTCCTGTTAAAGGCTTTAATACTTATATCCTCTCAAAAATGTTGGTTGTCGATGGCGATTTCAAGTTGAAATGTTTGATGAACCTGCCATGTGTTCATAACAGAAAGCAAAAAATTACCTTTTTATACTGATAAGATTTTCTTTCCTCTCTGTTTTTGCTTTTATCTCTATTGATTACGTACAAAAAAAGTCTAAATAAAACAGATTTTGAGATGTTGACTTAATAAAGACAGATGTGACACTAAAAGCTGCTGTGGGCCTCTGTTTGTAGGCTGTAAAGGCATAAAAGGTGAACGGTCAATGCTGTTGGACGTCTCTCTCAGGTATTCAGACTCCAAGTGACTCACACATATCAGGCAGAAAAAGTCAGCTTTTTGGAGGCTGAGGCATATTTTTGTCTTTCTTGGTGTCAGAGTGTTAACAAAGTTCCATTCCTGAATGCAGTGCTTGTGTTTTCTCTTTTTCCAGTCATTATTCTTCTTTCAACCCAGCGTATTGATTCAGACTTCTTTTAAGAAAATGTTTTTGGAGAACCTGTAATGATTAGTGCTCTGGAGCTGAACCCAAAAGCTACCGTGTGTCTTCAAAAAAGGTTGAAGTGTTTGAACCAGACTTCCCTGCTGGAGCCCTACTTCACACACAGAGTGTTTATGCTTATCATCTGTCAAGCTATAGGACATAACGAAGAGCACTATTAGGAAACACTATTAGGAGCGAAGCTTGTGTTAACAGCTACTGTCAGGCTTCAGTGCAGTTTGTGTCGGCTGATATTGGCTGTGACTTTGTTTTTGCATTTCTGGCTCTCACACTTCGTGAGAGGGAGATTGTTTATTTGGGGCCCAAACACCAACACTGATGGAACTGTTGTTTTTACTGAGATTGCTGTTATTTTTCTGATAAGAGGAGAGGTTTTGGGACTAAACTGAAATTTTAATAGACGGTAATAGGGCCTGAAAATTTTCTTCAGCAAAAAAATTAATCTGGCGAATCACAAGGAGGCAGTAGAATAAATGTGAGCACATTTTGTTGAATAAGTCATAAACTGTACATTTCAAATCCAAATGCTTCATATCTGTCACTATATGATCTGTACCTGATTTGAATCTTGGGTGAAAAGCAGATTTTAAGGTTTTCAAATTTGGATATTAGACCATCCCTGACTTTCTCAGCTCCCTACAGTGTTGCCACATGTACAGTAATTACCGTATTTGTACAATGATTTTGCCCTCTGCACCATGTACGATCCATGATGTCAAATAATGAATGCTAAACGTACAATAATTTGATCACTTTGTGACACTTACTGGTTAGAATCAGGCTAGATGATCTCATTTTACTTAATTTCCCGACACGAACCGGATTGTCTTTGAACACATCTCTTCTCGTGATGATGAAAGAACACACCTGTCCTTAACTAATATCCTTTTTGCTCATCAGAAATATGAGGTATTTTAGATTGAACACAGTATTATTCGCCCTTCTTTGTTAGGACTTGTGTATGACAATTTTCCTGAAAAATACAATGATTTTAAGCCTCCGGTTCAGCATTTCAGCATTTTCCATCAGGCAGTGCTGGTTGCCTGTAACAGCCTGTACTGCAGACTGATTTCTGTGCAGAAGACTTGGGTTGAATTTTCTGTGAAAATCCTCCAAAGCCACAATGCCTCTCTTCTGCTCCTCTACAGCAACAGCGTACAACACCTTCTGCTTAGAAATGTCTTCGAACATCAACAGACAACTATCACTGTCTATCAACACTCAACTTTATATATCAGCACATCAGACATGACAATATCATCTGATAATATATGATTTGTTGAACCTTATCCAGATGTTGCTTCAGACCTTCTTCAATTACAGACTGATTTGACCATTTCTGTAAACCTGGAGTCCTGGATGACATTGTTTCCTTCAGTAGAAGAACAGTCTGTGGTAAAAGCAGAAGTGACTGATTCAACTTGTTTACTGCAGTAAAAGTGTAAAAGTCCAGGCTCTGAAAGTATAAAAGTCATCAGTCGGCCTTTGAAGGACATTTCTAGTGGCTGTTTGTGACGCCTTTTCTTCATGACCCAGTCATACTCATTGTCTAAATAATGACATAAAGAAAATAAAAAGGCATAATTTCATTTTGTTTTGTCTTTTACGTTGTTTTCATCTACGTCTCTTATGTTGTATTCATCTCATTTTGCCCTTTACATAATTTTTGTCCTTTTTTTAATTTTATGTTGTTTTTGTCTTGTTAAGTCTTTGATGTGTGATATTCACCGATGGATTCACCAAAGGATCAATCCATGTGAAATCACCGGAGGCATCTCGACTTACTCTCTCCGATTTGCTTCCAACTTTCAGAAAACAATATTACTAGTCCTAGTAAACACCATACGGGATTCCAGTCTTATATCTTCATTAGCTTTTGAGATACTGGGGCTTTAAAAATAAGGGTGAAAATGAGTGGTTCAGACAAAGACGCAAAGTTCAATAAGTCATTACTTTTGAACTATTCATGATAGATGTGTGAAAGCTTCAGGAGTTGTTCTATGGTACAAGATGTCTTTAACTTATGCACCTGTGGATCTTCTTCTACAGATTTGCCAGATTACAGCTTGTTGAACACTGTAAAAAAAAATTGTCAGCACGTTGAAGCACATCATGTTGGTATTTATTTCTCACGCTGTACTATTGTGGTGACTAAGTATTTTTCTAAAAGAAATAACATTTTGATTTATGAGGCATTAAAAATGAAAAACAAAATCATATAATCAAATGGATATTGCTCATGTATGACAAGGTCTGCCATAAAAACACTGATATCACTGTAAAGAGCATGTCTGCATTAATATATGCACAAAATATTAAGTTGGTATCTTTAACCAACCATGAGACGGATCTATGATGTCTGTGATGGAACATTGGTGTTTTTTTAAACCACATAATTTTAGCTAAGAGGAGGTGAAGAGGAGACAGGAAACAAACATGCCAAACCCTAATCATCAGAAGAAACAGATACGTTAATAAAAGAAGCTTATGCTGCATGTGATGCCAATGCGTGTCCCGTTCTGTACAATAACTGTCGTATTAACTGATTTGCTGGAGAAAAGAACCTCTTTAGTTAATCTCAAGGAAAAGATGCTATTTTAGAAAAAATCATCTTCAGTGTTTTTCACTCTTGCTGTGGAATATGTGGCTTTACATGCTACTACTACACTAAGTAGGTTATTCTACACACTTAATCACATTAAATATTAAAGGAGGATCTTTAAATAAAGCACTGCCTTGGAAATGAAGCCCTTCATAAGCACTTTTTCTTAATGCAAGGGGAATACAAGGAAGCGAGAGGAGGACATAGAGAGGGGGGAGGAGAGAACATGTGTTTGTACATGTGCATGAAGCACATCCCTACAGAGACACACAAAGCAGAGCATAGTATAAAGCTGTTTCTACAACCTCTTGTCATGTGCTCGTGGCATTAACAGCACAGTAAGTCATGTTGTATAATTATCTCACATGATGATGATCTATATTTTTACTCTTGCACAGACCCAACAGTGAATTAATAGTGTTGTTTTATCTGTGTCACAGGACACATGTAGACCAGTTTGCAGTGGATGTTATGGTTACTTGCACTTGCAGTTACATACACACTGGTGACAGAAAAACACTGCAAACAAGTGGAGGTAAAGGGGCGAGATCCTCAGAGTAAGGAACAGAAAGTCTTGTTGTGCTGTTGGACGTCAGAAATACTGGAATACAAACACAGATGAGCTTAATTTTAATAGAGCACCATCACTGAAGACGTGCTTTGAAGCTGAACACAGACTGTTATAGTTGAAAGACTGGACTGATGGATTCTGTTCCAGAAAGCAAGTTTAACAAACTGAGCCGATAAATCCTAAATAAAAGTTCAAAAGGTATCTTGTTAAAACTGTTACTGGGAATTCAGTCCAAACCAAGGTTCATGTTTTTTACATTGTACACAATTTTAGGAGTGGGCTAAACTTTTGATGATATACCTCAGTCCTGGTGTCATCATCTACCTGTGCTGCATCTCCTTATACTTGACATTGGGCCTCATGCAAGAACATTTTGGTATTCATATCGGAAATTTCTCGTACTCTCGTAACTTCAGGAAACTGTGTAAATGACCCGCATAAACGTAGCTCAAAGTAGGTAAGTAACATTTATTTATATAGTATCTTACACAGATAAAAATCACTAAGTGCTTCATAGAAATAAAGTTACATAATAAACATGTTGAATGACACCTCCTATATATGAAACAGAATGTCAACAACAAAATTCAAAATACGGAACAAATGGTGAATTCTCTTACATCACTTGTATATGGTATTTAAGAACAAATGTTAGTACAAGTGGTTCTTGCATGAGGCCCATTGATTGGTTGATCGTGCGTGTGGTGTCAGTACGTTGTGTCACTTTTTAGCTCCATCTGTTTGCTTTTCTTTTCCTATTGTTTATTGGTGACATTATCCTTGCTTATCTTCCTGTAATTGGTCTGAACTCTCCAAAACCTGTTTTGACACGTCACATGAACCGAACCATGGTTCACTTTGATCTGGACAGAGACCACCTCTTCTGGTTGGACCAAAGGCCTGTTTGGGTTTCACACTGACAAATTTGGTTTGGATCAAACTGAAAAGTCAGAAACAAGGCAGGTGTGAAAGCGCCCTTAAGCTGCAACACAGTCACGCTTAATCTGAAATATTCACATCTCCAACATGAAAACCAAATTCCCCATTGATGCTACCGTACACGTTCTGACAGATGAGACTGAGATTCACAGTAACAGGTTCAGTGCAGGTGAACGTAATTTGCACAATGTCACATTATTTAAATCTGTTAAAATTCACTCGTAAAAATGAATGAAAATGCACAGTTTTATTCTGAGCTCAGAGTGAATCTATGACGTGTCATGTATGGGTGTTAGGGCAGAGATCGCAGTTCAAATTAAGTACTGCAGTGCAGTGAATGCTAACGTTGGTAGCTAACAAGCTCATATACAGTTCATTTCCTCATCTTGGGGTTAACAAAGTTAGAGTTTTTAAAGTTCTGGGCTTTTCAAATAAGGGGATATTAACTCTGGTCCCATTCAAACATAGTAGATGATCGTAATGCACCTTAATGCTGGATCCCAGCCACTATAAAATAGAAAAAAGAAGAGAGGAATCCACCACACTAGACCTTTAAGAACACACCTTTGACCAATATTTGCGACATTTGCATATAAACCAAACTAGCATAGAGGCGAAACAAATCAAACTGTTCATAGACAGTTTAATTATCACTCTGCTTATTGAAGCATTTAATGAATAAATGGAACATACACTAATATTACATCTGTGTTATGATGTTTACTTTACACTAGAAAAGTAAGTTGTTGTTGCTAATGAAGTTGTTAAAACACACACACATAGCTAGCGTGCTAACTGTGGTTTACGAGTGCAGTCAGACTGAGGAGGAATTACAAAAAAAAACCTGAAAGTATCAGGGCTTTTGAGAAAACATTTGTGTATGGAGCCTTAGTTTCTTAAATGAGTTAATCATTTTAATTATTTTATTTAAGAAAATGTAATGAATCTATTTCAGAGATACTTCAGTATACAGAAACAACTACAGAAAAACAATGACAAAAAGGAGGAAAAAAACTAAGAAAAGAAAAATCTACATATAGGGGAAAAAGTAAAAGAAACTGAAGCCTTATTGTTACATAAAAGCAAATATGAGACAAAATGGTAATGGAGTAATATTCTGAAATGTCCATAAACATATCCATATCCACATACATATGCCTGCGCACACACTTAATTCTGACATGTTAGACATGTCTTGAATAATTCTATTTAATTTAATTAACCCCACATCCACTACACACAGCTGCGTCACATTGCAGCTATAGATTGATTCCTTATATAAACAGAACATTTCACCGTATGTCTCTCAAGTGTTCAACATGTGTCATCGTAAGCACACTGCCCTGTTCCACTAAATGCGTTACTGACATCAGTGTCACCTTAACTGCTCCACAGAGTGCTTTTTATTTTGAAAGAGAAGCAAATGGGAAGTGAAATGTGTTAGCAGAATGACCTCAAGTGCAGCTCTGGGATCAGTTCAAAGAGAAGTAAAGTGAAGCTGTGCAGCAGCCAGACAAGTTCATCAGCCTGTAATATTGTTGAACCGTCACAGCCAACATCCACTCTGTAAGATATAATGATTTCTTTTAGAATTTATCTTTATTAAGAGCCTGTCAGCTGTAATGGGCTAAGTGTCCTCCACATTAACTCTGCCACCTGATGCAACACCAAGTCAACACATATGCCTCTGGAGCTGCACATGGTTACATAATACAGTATATCACTGCGATTGATGAAATCCACCAAATAATGACATCCACTCGAAAAGCGCAACATGTGTATGAGTTCATTATACATAAATAACTTGACACTGGCTTTAGATCTACATAACTAGACTGACTGTCTATGAAAACTGAAATTACATACAGCAATTATTTCAAAAACACCATTTGTTACGGCTTTAAATCACATCATTCCTGGTTGTGCATTCAAATCTTTTGCTTGTGGTTCAAGCATAATCCGGTGGCTGGGATCTTAGGTACATCCTGTGTCTCCGTTTCCTAGGAAAAATGAAGACATCGATGACAAGAGGCTGTGTCAGAACAAACCTTATTCACATCGTCTGGCTCCTTCAGTGCTTGACACATTTTAAACACTTTTTTAGTGCGCTCAGTAGCAAATTCCCTCACTGGACAAGCAGCTGAATAATGTATCTTGTCCATTAAAATCTTTTTTTTTTCTCCACAAAACATGACTGACCTCTCCCTCTCTTGCCTCATCCATCCCTCAGGTGGAAAGAGGATTCATAATTCAGCGTGTGAGAGAAAACATTTCGTAGCCCCAGCTTTCGCCAGGCAGATAATGAATGTTCTATTAGCACAGATGAACTTGTGCCAACTATGCTCACATTGTGCAACATGCTCAGTGTGATGGAGCCAATCCAAATATGGCAGCACTGAGGCGTCGTCAGGCCCCACAGGCGTGGTTCTATGTGGGTAAATGCGTATGCGAACATGCCTATAAGAGTTCACAACACACACACACATTCATATTATTTATGTATTTAGCTATGCATGTCCTACTTCCTCTTTGTCTGCTGCCAATATGAATGAGGCATATGGAGCAGAACAGTGTGGCTGCCATGGTTTATATCAGCCCTGTCTGTAAAAATGATATGGATATATTAAAAATGTCCATACTGAAATTAAATGTAAACTTTAAAGGTGCACTATGGAAGATTTGCGTGTGCTCGTGTGTTTGCGTGAAGTTTGTGTTGGCGTATGTTGACTGCATTCCTAAGCTAATGGTAGCTAGTGTTTACACTGTCAAAGAGCAGAGACAGAATCTCAGAAGAACTGGAGAGCAAGCATAACAATCTTCTGGATGGTGGCTGTTATCATGAATACAGACAACCAAGACCATTATTAACTCAGTAAAGGAGTTAGCTAATGTTACTAAATGATCGGCTCCTGGCACAAAACAGACTCCAACATAAACTTCATGTAAGCACATGAGCATGTGCAAATCCTCCATAGTGCACCTTTAAGTATCTTTTTTTATAATTTAGCCATGTGCCCACGACTGGAAAAGCCTAATACTAATTTCTAGTGGACATCTGCCTGCAGCGCAAAGTAGCAGTCAACAGACTGTACAGGTGGACCATGCTCAAGCTCAAACTACGGGACGAGTAAAGCACTGCTTGAAAACAATGCAATATACTTTGTTGGGTTTATAAATGATAATCATCAGCGGCCTGATGCACCACCTATGGGTATGGTCTGTCTTAAAGCTAAGGTGTAAAGTCGTTGAAACAAGTTAGTTTAATACTAAAGATGTCAATATGTGGTTGCACCATGAAGACATAACATCTTCAAAATTAACCCAAAATATTGTTGATGTACTGACTTCCTGTGTCCAATCAGAAGACGTTATTTTTAATGTGGTGTCTATTCCTGTCAAATAATTTAACATTGCTTTGTCACCATGTCATTGTGGCTAATTGTCTTTGAAGACTACACAAAAAGCTAATGGCTAAAATAGCTAACGTTAACCATCAAACAGCAGAGAGGTACATACTGTAAATAAGACAAAGCATTAGGATTAACTGACAGCCCGGCCTCTTAGTGTGACCATGTTATATTTGCTAATGTCTGACATTACTGTATGTGTTAACGTTCATCAAGTAGCTGAAAGTATTTAGTGGATTTTAACATGACAGTGTTGGTCAGTGGTTTCAGTAAGGCAGTTTTATAGTGCCTTACTTCCATAGTGCACCTTTAAAGTTTACATTTACTTTCAGTATGGATATTTTTAATATATCCATATCATTTTTAATAAAAGAGTTTCACCACTCACTCTTACCAAGCTCCACAAATATATGGACTTTTGTCTCCAAAAAACCAAAATGGCGATGGCCAAACAGCCCACAAACCAGTGGGTGACGGCACAGAGGCTTCGTCCACTTATTAAATACAGTCAATGTTACAAACACTACACTGATTGCCCAAATTTCCATGGCAGTCTGTTGCTCTGAGTGGATACATTAAAAGTTTGACTTGCTGTTGATACTAGAGAAAATATCACCACAGTCACAAGGATATGAAATGTCATAGAATGCATCTATAAGTTGTCTTGTATCTCACTCTCCACTCCTTGATTCCTGCAGTACCTTACACTACAATAAGCATACAAAATTACTAAAAAAATAAGTAAAAAAATAATTATATATATTTTTTTTTAAATAGTATAATTTTTTTTTTTTTTTTCAACATTTGCACCACACTTGGAAACCTGATAGTGCTGATGCCATGCTAAATCTGGTGATTTGCAGATATACTAAATGATGAATAAAATTACCAAAATATTCTAATAGTGACTGCCACTCACACCGTACAGCAGCCCCTGAGCCAGTTGGAATATTAAGAAGCAGCTCTGTATCCACCGCCATCTTGTTCTTTTCTGAGCAGACTGCATGTTCTTGAGGCAATCACCACATTTTGTGTATCTCATCATGCTAACGCTGATGACCCGACCCGCTTCTTCTATTCCTGACATCATGCGAGCAGTGTGTCCCACGCAGTGAGCCCCGAAGCCCACTAAGACCCAGACTCATAGTCAGCGTGACATAATGCGACTTAATGACCGCAGCCCACTCCTGCTTCACTCTGTTATCTTCTTGCTTTCATTCCATCAACCCGGCCTGACCCTGTTTACGAGGACGCTGCGCCTGTGTCACTGTGATTTGCTGTGTCGAGTTTGTCCTCGCCGAAGCTGAAATAAAGCCTCTGTCCCCCAAGCTGGGACAGTGTGGGGATTCAATCAGAGGACGTCTCCCCCATACACTGCAGAGCTGCTCTACACAAATTCTCCAAATCTCCCTATAAAACACAAGAAGTGAGTGTGTGCAGATTGGGGTTGATTGCGAGTGCCGTTCTTTGAGATCGATATTAAGCCAGATTAGTGGACAGTGACTCATCACCACACTGCAGCCAAAGGGCCACGAGAGTCTGGATGAGCACAAAGAAAAGACTCATCATCTGTCCTGCTAATTATGACTTTGGACAACAGCCTGCCTGTTCAGTTATATTAAAACAGAATTAAGCCTAATCTTCTATTACATTGTATGATGAGTCAAAGGAAAAACTAGGTGCATTATTACTTTAATAATGGAGCAATGCATACTGTCCAGCCAAGCGGAAACCTCCAGGGCTGAAAAGTGAAGTCAGCACGAGGTTAACAAAACCTGCAGTTCCTCAAATGTCCACTTGAGGCTGGCTTCAAAAGCAAGTCAATCCCCATAGACTCCCATGTTAACAGTGTCTACAGCCTGGTACAAAAAATGGTTTTGGTCTCTACAGTTAATTTCCTTCATGACAACTGCTCGGGGGTGAATTTGAACTCATCCATTTCCATTATATTAAGGCTTAAAGTTATGCATAATTAAAGGTGTGGGTGCTGTGAATGACAGATGACTGCTGTCTGTCCATGTCTCCTGTGTGGGCTTTGATTGACAGTCTCGCCTGATGAGTTGGACATTTGGAGTTTCTGTTTATTGAATAAAACACATTTTTTTGCAGCTGGACTGTAGTTGTGTTTGAGAAGTTACATAACAAGACCGTCAGAAGATTCTGACCTGTTACCTAGCCTGTTAACTTAGCTATATTAGCTAATATCAACATTAATTCATATTGGATTATGTGGTCTGTCAGCTAGTCTGCAAATTAGGTCAGCTAGGAATAATTAGACTGTGTTTAACAGGATATTGTCTGTCAGTGTGGTCTGTGCTTTCAGGAAGTTGGCGTTACCTTGGTGAGTTTGACCCCTTGCTCCTCTAAAACAAGATTTTAATGGCCAAAATGCCAAACTCGAGGCATCAAAGCCGCATTCTATAAACTAATGGGTGACATCCACTATTTATTTACAGTCTCTGTGTACATATAGTTATATTTTAGTACAGCATGAGGAATGACATATGATTAAGAAAATATATTCCTTCTTGCTGGGCCTCTGAAGTTAAAGCTATACTTCATTTGGATTAGCATGGGTGTAAATGATTTCACAAAACACAGAATCTCCTGTTCTGAGATTTAACTTCAACAGCTGAGCATGTGACAGGTAAGTACAGACACATAAGAATTCATTTCCAGACTTGTAAATAATTCATCTAGACTAGTGGTTCACAAACTTTTTACATCACGCATCACCTCTTATATCCTGACCAAGTTGACCCACAGGTTCTGAGACAGGTTATCATCAAATCTGCATGGAGTTTACCCACAGGTGAAAATTACTGCAATATTTATATGAAACTGATATACTATCTTTAAAAAGATCAAAAATAACTGTGTGATGAACAGCAGGTATATGCACCACACTTTGGGAATCACTGATCTACAGAAATGTGAGAAAATTGTCATTTATTTCATACTGTTGGGGTATTCATTTCAAATAAAACAAGATCCACAAGTTCAATCAGATACGTCCCGGATTCTTGCATCATAATTGTTGATGCAGTTCTCTCAGTCACTAGCAGCTATGGCCAATGTGTTTTGTGATGTCACATCCACCTTGACCTTTACCCACCAAAATGTCATTTTTGTCAGTTCCTCCTTGAGTCCAGTTGAGAGAAAGTTCCCTTGTGTTGTTCCTGAGACATCGTATTCATAAGAATGGACAGACACGACGTCACAGCCTTGACCTTTGACCTTTGACCACCAAAAACTTGTCAGTTCATCCTTGCATCCAGTTGAACGTTTTTGACAAATCTTGCATCATTCTGTCAATCCATTACTTATATATATATCGCATTTTAAATGTACTGGTGACCGACTGATGGACAGACCTTTTTATAGAGATGCGTCACTCTGTTGCAGATGTGTTGTACTGGTCGCTCGGCTGGGAAATGTACCATGTTACGAGATGTAATATTAATTAGTAGAGAGAATTACAGAAAAAAAATGACTGCACATGAATAAAATGTACAATATTGTCTTCCATAACATCAGGGAGCAGAAATACAGTGTACATAAACACAGAAGCAAAAATTCAGTAAAGTATACCTCAAACCAGTGAGTTGCAGTCCAATGCTGAGTTTAGGTAGTGACATTGACAAATGACACAGGGCTTGATGGGATTGTTAGTCTACTTAAGACTTACATAAACCATGTTTATCTTACAACCAGAAAAAAAACATATAATTCCACCTGCAGATTAATTCTGTTTACTAGAGAGCTGTTCATCTGAAGCTCCAGTACAAGTGAACAATAAAAGATTTATAAAGGATTTAGCCAGCTGTGTTGGAGTCTCTAGATTATGCCACAGAATGTATTATCAACACTGCTGTGTCCTCTGAGAGCAGAGCTTTTTGATAATACTTGATTCTCTATGTATCGCGCCGTGGTTCCCGCCGTCATCATCTGACAAGAGCAACACAACACTCGCCTCATTAAAACTCTCCCAGCAGGGCTGCTTGTCAGTCATCTCCACCTGTTACATTCACCCCTGCAGACGAAACAATGCCAAAAAATCATCATGCCTCACAGATTTAACACACGTAGTCTGCAGAAAATCTGCACAAGACCCTTTTTA
>JAPQRN010022319.1:11787-22504 GCA_037367275.1 Coranthus polyacanthus | reverse complement strand
TCTGTTCATCTAGAGTCTGTTCATCTAGAGTCTGATCATCTAGAGTCTGTTCATCTGGAGTCTGATCATCTAGAGTCTGTTCATCTAGAGTCTGTTCATCTAGAGTCTGTTCATCTAGAGTCTGTTCATCTAGAGTCTGTTCATCTGGAGTCTGATCATCTAGAGTCTGTTCATCTAGAGTCCGTTCATCTAGAGTCTGTTTATTTGGAGTCCGTTCATCTGGAGTCTGATCATCTAGAGTCTGTTCATCTGGAGTCTGTTCATCTGGAGTCTGTTCATCTAGAGTCTGTTCATCTGGAGTCTGTTCATCTAGAGTCTGTTCATCTGGAGTCTGTTCATCTAGAGTCTGATCATCTAGAGTCTGTTCATCTAGAGTCTGTTTATTTGGAGTCTGTTCATCTGGAGTCTGATCATCTAGAGTCTGTTCATTTGGAGTCTGTTCATCTAGAGTCTGATCATCTAGAGTCTTTCATCTAGAGTCTGTTCATCTGGAGTCTGTTCATCTAGAGTCTGATCATCTAGAGTCTTTCATCTAGAGTCTGTTCATCTAGAGTCTGTTCATTTGGAGTCTGATCATCTAGAGTCTGTTAATCTTGGTATTAGTTTTCGTCATCCTGGGAGATGACAGTGACTCACTACTGCCTCTAGTGGTCACATACATTCAGTTCATATCTCTGTAATATAATACATTGACATCGTTAACATCAGAACTCTTTATTCTAAACACTTCTGATCATTTTAGGTCATTCTTGAATATTTTAAAGTAGAAAGGCTACATATAGCTCCAACATTTGGACAAAACAGAAGAGTCTGTGATGTTTTCTCCTTTAGGATATAAAAAGAAGATGAAAGCCTGAAACTTATTCACATAAGAAATCATAGCGCGTGTTATGAAACACTGAGTTAAACTGAATATTAAATAAGTGACTAAAGCAACACTCATATTGAAGAGTGGTCAGGATGGATGATGATCCCACATAAAAACATTCTGTGTCTTCATCCTCAAGTTTTCACATCAACCAAGTTGGAAACTAGATCCTGATTGTCTCTGAGGACTGTTAATGTGTGTTAGGACAAAAAAATAGAATAAAGAACAAAGACGTGCACATCCCTACGTCTCGGGAGAACAAAAATCTTGTTGATGAGAAAACCACCAGTCTAGCTCCTGCGTTAGTTTCATTATAGCCATCTTAAATACCCACAATCCATTGGTGCCAAGAGTCATGTGATTACAGTAAACCCAGTATTTAATGCTCCACACTATAGTCAGGCTGCATCACCATCATAAATACTAAATATGTCTGTATTTATTTTTAGTATTTATAGGAACCTATGAAAATAACACCACATAGAAACATATGAAGTAAATAAATACATAAATAAATGAAATATGAAAAGAAAGACTCAAAACCTCTGCTTCCTCTTCTCCCTGTGTTTATTACATCCATAATATTCACACTGACCTCATGCTTGAGTGAGTTTCAGTTGAATATTCTGTGGTTGTCAACTGAAAAGGACCAGAACTCACCAGATGTGAAGCCGTTAACACACACTGTTGTCACTAAAGTGGACGATTACTTTCAGTTATGACAGATCACGGTGATGTGTGGTTGACATTTACAGACACAAACAACCATCACAGTGATTCACTCTGACGAATGTTTCTAATGTGCTGTTTTGACGTTTGTGGAGATGAGTGTGTTTTTGTGTGAAAAACCCACCGGGACTGAACCCTGGTCTGAACCTGAACATCTCACCTGTTTGGTCCTCTTCCCTCCGGCATCCTTTCTATTCGTTAGGTTCATCTTTTTTTAATGTCTTTGTCTTTTTCTTTTTGTGTCGTCTCCAGTTGTGTTTCTTGATTTCTCTCTTTTTTAGTCCTTCTAATAATGTCTTTTCTCTTGCACCTTTTCTTTTTGTCTTCTTTATTTGTTTCCTTATTTCTCTCTTTTAAAACCTCTTTGTTTTTCATATATTTCATAGTTTAGTCCCTCTGCTGTTTCTGTTTTTCATTGTCTTCCTCTCTTTTCACAATGTCCTCCATTTTCCTCCTTTATTCTTTCTTTTATTTCATCTTTTCTCCAACAGAAACATCCCGTCTTTCGTCGTCTCGTTCTTGTCTGTCTTTTGTGGTTGTCACTTCTCTATTTTTTCTGTGTTTGTCTTTATATTTGTCTCATTATTACAACATTATATTCATGTGTTCTATAGTGAACGCAGTGAGTTTCCTTTGTGACAATATCATCATCAACACATAACAGCATTGTGTGTGTGTTCATGTCTATAGTTATGTGGACATATTTGTATATTTTTCTGTATTTGTGAGGACGTGTCGCCTGGTCTTCACATCTTTAACTAAAGCAATAAGAGTCTGTGTTTTACAGTGATTTCACCACCAAGGGCCGTCGTTAGACCTGAAACCCCTTCAGTCGTGGTAAACTCGGTGTAAACCAAGGCCTCATCGCCTTGTCAAGCACCTTTATGTGTCTTAATACTACTTTAATTTAATATGTCTTGAAGAAAAAGAAGACGTACAGAATTCAGTATTGTTATATCTCGATGTCTGGCGCCCACAGACCACGTTCTTTAAAGATGATATTATTTCATTGTGTGATTTAAATACCTCACTGTTACTTCAAACCTTTACACTCCATATATAACCTACACTGTAATACACCTCCACTCACAACCCTTCAGTTTATATGACTTTTAGAAGTGATGTAAGTCCCTCTGTCTCCTCTCCAGGTGTCTAATCTGTACCTGTACGACAGCGTCCTCATGTTGGCCAACGCCTTCTACAGGAAGCTGGAGGACAGGAAGTGGCACAGCATGGCCAGTCTGAACTGCATCAGGAAGTCCACCAAGCCGTGGAATGGAGGCTGGTCCATGTTGGAGACCATCCAGAAGGTACACAACAGCTCACATTCATAAACCGGGTTTCACTCACGGGAGTTTGTCTCATAAACATACACCAACATAAACAGCATTGAAGACAAGGGGACAAAAACCTCCCAGCTGTTCAGTTGGACTGATGAGACACTGTTGTCCTTTGAGAGACACAAATGTCAGGGTTTTACTTTGATTCGTCTGTACATGAAGACATCTTTAAAATCTCCATGAAGCGATTGAGATTTTCTTTAATACATGTTTCCTGTAAAAACAGGAATCTACTGTGGCTGTTTATTTAATAAAACATTTATTCTTGACAAACATCTCAATTGTAATTGTGTTTAATAAGTTACACTAACAAGACGTAAAATTACTTTGTTTCACAATGTTTGGTAAAGTCAGAAAGTTAGCATTTAGCATTAGCTCACACATGACTCCTTGTGCTCCTGCAGCTCCGCCCCTTTTGTCCAAATATGGTCACTTCTGGCTCCAAAAAGCCAACATAACGACAACCAAAACACAAACTATACTATATAACATACTGACTTTAAAACGACAGAAACTAATGGAGACGTCACGGTTCGTCTGCTCATTAATTCTGTTCAGTCAATGGTCAACGTGTTCTTCATACAAGTCTGGTCAAAACTGTTCTGTGAACTCATCAACCTTTTAAAAATGCATTTCCAACCTGACATTTTTAAAAACATTCCTTTCAAATGAGCACATTTCACTGTTCTTCATCCTTACCCTCCTGTGTCACTCGGATCCTGTTTTTCATGATGAAAAGTTTCAGAGAGTCGTTTATAGAGTGTGAATTTCACACAGGCAGTTTCTCCTGGCGTCCGGGTGCAGCAGTACATCACCTCATCTAATAAACGGAGCACAATTTCCTGTTTTTCTTTTCTTTTTTCTGAACTTCCACCAGCGCCGTCTCTGCCACTATTCCACTGATGAGATGGAAAATGAGTTTGTGAGGACACGGTGAACTCGGAGAGAAAAATGGACAGTGGAGAACTTCCTTTTCATCACCAGATAAAACCTCATTCCCTCTGTCATGTTACAGCTCTGTGTGTGTGTAGTGTTTCTGCTTAGTTTTAAATTTGATGCAACATGATTTAAAGCCAAAAAACAATTTAATCAGGTTTAATCTTTGTTCAGAAACATTTAAGAAAACTCTGCTATTTCTCTCCCGAGTCTTTGAGTTCTAAAATCAGATTTGTGGCTGGAAGCGTCACTGACTTTGTATCGAAGCAGCTCTGAACCAAACCAACGCCACGAGGCCAGCGTTCATTCTGCTGCTGCTCTGACCTTTGCTGCTGACAGAGAACATTTTGTGGGACAGTTGTGATGGACGTCTTCAGTTGTGGTGAAAATCAGAAACAACATTTCATTCATGGCCTTTCAGAGGAAACAGGCTGATGTTTTCGACAACCACATCCTGCAGCTCCATTCTTTCCTTCAGTCCAGATGTAATGATGGAATCTATGAAATTCCATGTTTATCTGGTGTTGTATGTCGACAAAAAGTGACTTTATCAACCAGGTTTAGTTTGTCACATACTGTAAGTCTGGCAGCTGGACTTAACCCACTAAGACCAGATGCAAAACATAAGTGTGTTTTTACCTTTAAAACCAGTGTTACCTTTAAGTCCTGGTGCCACGTTTGTGTGTTTTTGCAGCGTTTGTGTGATTTTTACCTTCAACCCCAGGCCCAACGTTTGCATGTTTTTACCTTTAAGTCCAGGTGTGATATTAAGACTGTAGTGAATGTTGACCGTTATGTCGAGCTTTTCAGAAAACCCTCTGGTGACTGTTTCCAAACAGTGTTCAGGTCTTAATGGGTAAACTGAGCAGGATCTTCCACATCCGAGGACATGTTCACCATGTCTGTTTCCTTCTCTCGCCCCGTCCTGCAGGGTAACATCACAGGTCTGACGGGTACGATGGATTTTAAGGACAGTGGCTCAAACTCTCACGTCCAGTTCGAGATCCTCGGCTCCAGCTTCAGCGAGACCTTCGGCAAGGACATCAAGAGGGTGAGTTCACAGAGTTTCACTGTCGCAAATGAACCGGAAATGACACCAAGCAAGTGTCGTAACACATTTATTCAAACTCTGTGGATTGTGAGCACGTCTCCGGCTCGGATCGTCGGGAAACCCTCCTGCTTTAATGTGTTCCAAGTCTGTAAACATAAAACACTGAGGCAGAAGTTTACGACTCCCGAGCAAGACGTATCAAATACATTTCAAATCACAGAGTTTAGGTTTGGGTGGAAGTTAAAGACAACAACAGAAGCTTTAATTTACTGTTATGCTGTGTTCATGTCCTCTCGGCACAGTGGGAGGAATGGAAACTGTTCCCTTAGGACTTATCAGTCCAAGGTCTACGGTTGCAGTCGTACACTGTGTCTCTGCACTACTGCTGCTGCTTTGTTTTATTATTTTAAATACAGAAAAATCCATACAGTGATTTTTATACATGTACATCATCAAGTAATCTAACAGTTAGAGTAAAATTTACCCACATTAAGAGTAGTGTGTCGCCAATAAAAAGGTCTCAGCTGAATGTGTGTTAAGATTCAGCTCAAAGTATCTCACAAACACGCTGTTTCAGTGTCTGTCGCTTTAAATGCAAATGGGCTGCTGCTGACCACGCCTTTTTCCTGTCAATGCCATGGATACCATCATGTAGACACCCTGCTAGGAAGCCAGGATGGTTGTGGTGATTCTGGTCGGTCTGGTGGTACTGGAGGACCGGCCTAGGTCAGGGACGTCGAAGTCCAAACAGCTTGTTTAAGGCTCAGTTTTCTGAAAAATGGCTGTAATTTTCTCTGTCGAGTGAGCATTTTGAAAGGTTAACATTATTTTTGAAGCGCTCAGACCTGTTTTATAATTGAAAAAGACATTTAAACCTTATTTGTTGCAGTATATCCCTTTTAAAGGATGTCGCTTATCCTTTAATCCGTTGGGTAGCCTGTGATCGACCCCAGTGTTGAGGTTTATTTGTTGTATAGAATTGCCTCTTGTAGTATTGTATTAAATTAAATAACATTTAATGTGTATCTCAGTTTATAACCTCTGTCTACTTTTGATTGACAGTATGTTTGTCTGTGTCTTATTTTATTCATGAAACGTGGTAACTGTAACTCCTTTCTGCTCCTCTCACTTTGCAACACACACTTTTTCCAAGTGTCAGTGAAAGCCCCGTGTAGGCGAATCCTTAACTATGTCAACATGATTTCCATGTATAGCGGTGAATCCAAAAGGCCATGTTTGCACAGACTGGGTTTGGTGCTGTGTGTTCAGTACGTCTCAGTGTGTTTTATCCAGGTTCACTCCGAGGCTCTGTAGCTGCTCGACGCTGTGCTTTGTTCAGCGGCTGCTCGGTGTGTTTTCTCATGGACAGGTGGAGCAGAGCAGGTTTTGTCTTCACACTCGCCTCCTCTCGTTGTGTGTGTTCAGTGTGTGTTCGGTACTGCACAACGCTGCAGGCTGTTACTGTTGTTGTCGATGCTTTTGAATGTCATCACTCATCACGTCGGCTCCATCGAAGCCTACGGCAACACAGTGAACAAAGTGCAGACCACTCCCAACCTGTCACTCAAATATACATGTTTACTAAACATTTTAATTACTTAACCTTCATTTCACCAGGAGAAAACTCATGAAAGACAGGGTTGCAGCCAAACATCAATACAAGCATCATGCAAATATAGCAAAGAGTCATGAGAGACATGAAATAACAAAAATAGTCATGATGTAGATCAAAAATATCAATATCTACAGCCAGATGTTTCTGCCTCCAAGTAGAAGTTCTGCTTCTGTGTAAAACCCGTGTAAATACACAGAAGCTAAATAAACCTACGTCCGATCGATTTGAAGAGACTCCGACTCCAACCTCTCATTAAGTCCTGCTCAGTGTTATTTTAGACCCGTGTGCAGCAGTGTAACGTGTCCTCAGGCCTGATGTTAATGTTGCCGGTGCATCATCAGCGTCTCGTACCACTGTTCTCTGTAATGACATTGGTATTAGTGTGTGTTTACAGGAGTGTAAGCCTGTCTTCAGGCGCTGCTCAGTATGAGCACAGTGTCAACTCCATCACAAAGTAAAGTTTATTTAATCTAACACCTTTCACGAGGCTGTGGTGCTTCACTAGAGTAAAGCTCAAACAGATTAAAGTAAAAAAAAATTGAACAAAAAACACACATTTACACACATTTCATCACGTCTCTGTGGTGCACATGCTGTTTGTTCATTCAACTTGAACGTGGAAAGAATTAAGATAATGATTTGAACACAGGGCTGGAACTAAATCTGCAATTGTTCTCACAGATATTTGCAAATTGTGTCTCTATTTTAGTGGAAATTTTTGCTTTTAATTTCTCTGCAAAAATCTAAAAATGATGCCGGAGTCGAGCGAGTAGCGTGTTTGACCCCCGGGGCGTCTCCATGGCAACACACCGCTTCATTTCCACACGTATGTTGTGACACATTCGACCTTTATTAAAAAGTTGCAGCTCCTTCGATTTGCCCTCGACCGTGAAGGGCAGGACCCAGATGCAGACTCTGGCAAACTGGTAGAATCATTCATGAATGGACACCAGGCGTGTTACCATGGCAACAGGGAAACGAAGGGAGTAAACATGCAAACACTGATGACAGGATAACGCCACCAGAGTGAATTCACAGAGGAGAATCATGTGACTTTCTAATAAAACCAAGTCTTTATCGAGAGAAAGTTACATCAAAGCGTTTGTCATCCAACACCAGACATTAACTCTCCTCGAGTGTAGATTTAAATCATCACCACTGATTCAGACACATGTTGGTTTCTGATGACACACATATGGAAAGAAATAACCTGAAAATGTACAGGAAGCAGAATGTTAAACTTACAGAATGAGGAACATTTTAGAGACAAAAAGGATTTTCTGTTGAGAAGAGATATGTGGAAATCTACGTCCAGTAAACTGTTTCACAGATAATGTACAGTGACTTTAACATATACTGCAAGAATAAACATTAACTTTGTATTTTTAATGAACAACTCAATCTGTCACGGATCTAGAATTTGTGTCTAAAATCTCAAAATGCGACACATCCAAGATGAGCTGAATACGTGAAAAGATCCGACACAAGATCTTCAGTGTATTAAAGTTCAGGATGTGATTAAAGTTCAGGATGTGATTAAAGTTCAGGATGTGATTAAAGTTCAGGATGTGATTATGGGTTCATGGGTTTGGGGTGTTTCCGAGTCCAGTCTTCTCCGTTTGCAGAGGTATCTATAAATAGAATCCAGTCAGTAAACGTTGAAGAATTCAAACATAGCACCGTGTATCTATACTTTTATTCCAGTCAAATCTCCCCCAAACTGAATCAGAAAAGTTGAACATGTGGAGAAGAGTTGCTGTACTAACAGGACTACAAATGGTTTCAGTTTAGGCTTCAGTCGCTGCCGGATGTGATGATATAAAAGCGTGACCGATCATCTGTATCGATGTTTCGTAAATGGAAGAAACACTGAAAGAACGTCGAGATAATGATGTGCTCCGTCGATGGAGGTTTTCTAAGACTAGACTGTAAGAGCAGAGATAAGGAGCTCAGCGTTAACGTTGGAACACCTACAGTTCTTCTGCCTGACACACCCGTTCAAACTCATCATGGAGCAGTGAACTGGCGAGAACAAGGTCAGCTTTTAATAAGATCCTTCACTTTGTTATTCATGAGCTGGAAATCTGTCGATGCTGCCCTGAAGCTTTATCTCAGCACGGATGGGAGTTTATTTTTCATTCATGCATCAGAGAAGAGGGAGCGATGACACCAATTTAATTGTGGGCTGTGACCCTGGAGTCACACAGGTACATACGCTGCATCTATACTTTTAGAAAGTGGATGAAAAATGCATAGAATGAGTCACTTTGAGCATCAGGTTCTGGAAGTTAAAGTCACACTGCAGAATAAAAGTTAAACTGTGTTGTCACATATCTGAGTTTTGGATAAAACAAGAAACAAGGCGTTTGGCCAAATCAACTACAACTCCCAGGATGCATTGCTGTAACAAACACCCAATCGCAGAGCTTTAAATTGTCTTGCATTTGCATCCTGGTGCAGAAAAAGTTTAAATTGAAAAAAACAAGAAGAGTTCTGATTTTCACCGTAGCAACAGCAGCCGAGGCTCATGGGTAATGGAGTTTTTGTAAGCACTGTAAATGACATCTTATCATTGATAAAAGAAAAATGTTAAAAGAAATAATGAAAAGATACATAATAAGAATCAATATCATGTACATTTGTTTTTCTTATTGGGAAACATTAAAACATTTTAAAATGACTTTGAAATTGGAGTGAAGTGAGAAACAAATCCTTTAAAACCTAGAACCTGCTTTACTGGAAAAAGAACATTTACAAAAACAACACAATTAAATCCCTGAAATAAACAGAACATGAAATAGAAAATAATATATAAACAAAGTTGGAAAAAAGACTCGCTCTTCATATTTATGTCAAAGCTGAATAAAACATGTGAGTTTCTTTTAGTTTTGAGTTTTTCTCATCATATAAAATACCTTCATGTCTTTTTCAGATGCTTCGTCTCATGTAGTTTGACATGAATGTGTTCATTTCACATCAGTCTCGTTGCCTTTGAATCCGTCTCACATTAACCTAGAGTTTCCTCAAAGCTCTTTCATCTGTAAATCTGATGCATTTATTCAGTCTTTATTCAAGTTTACTACGAAAACTAAGGATTATTTTCAGAAACATATGAATGTATTTGACGTGGCGGTCGGTGCTTTAGTTGTTTAATCAATGAATTTCCCTGCGTCGTCTTTTTCTGGTCACGACAGTCATCTCTTATTCAACCGTGAGTTTAAACACTTCATTAATTTTTCCAGTCGATGAGAAGTGGTTTAACCGTGTTCTATTAGTCTTCATTAACACATCCCTGTTTTACTGCTTCCTGGGAATCAATCACAGGAGTTTGGTGATAAGTTGTAAATGTGTGTAGGCGTCGTCGTACGGCGATCAGCGCGATGTGTTGCAGATAATGGAGAACTCATTAAGGTTTATTATTAATGTCTGTGTCGGTGACGCAGCCTCCAAACGCTTTATTACAAGTAGCTGCACTTAGTAATGAGTCTCATTTTGAGGAGATAATGAAAACTAGTGAAACACAGATCTGGATTATGTGAACGACAGAAGAGACACGATTCAAAAACTGGACCTCAACATGAAAAACAGTGTTTGTAATAATGATTTACTGTATTTGAAACAGTGAAAATGTCTCTCGTGACATTAATGAATGTTACCATGGACACTGAAGCTTCTTCTCCATAAACATCATCATGTCCTGTTTGATCTGGGACATAAACACACGAGGATTTAAATATGTTTCATTGAAAGTTAAACGTGACGTCTGTTTCAGACTCAGTCGACAAACATTTATACAGCTGGTACTAAAGTGTACTTTGTGTTTAGTTTTGACCTGTTTAAGACACGTCATTGAGTTTCAGATTAAAAATGAACAGTTAATTATCATTTATCATTTTACTGACTCTTCATCATCAACGATGTTGAATTAAATACACGTTTTTAACTTATGTCTTTAAGTTGATTTCATCCTGTTACGTCTTTTAAGTCGTTTTCATTGTGTTTTTATTTCTACTCTTTTCTTTTAGTTTTGGTTTGTTACATCGTTTACATCACTTTCAGGCCTTTGAGGAGAATCTGTGATTTGTGATACTGGAAAATATAAATAAAATTTGAATTTTATTGGATCGTTTTCGTCTTGTTACGTCTTCACGCCGTCTCTTCTTCTTTTCTCATGGTTT
>JAPQRN010022318.1:0-20392 GCA_037367275.1 Coranthus polyacanthus | reverse complement strand
CACCATCCAGACCTTCAAAGTCAGCGTGCGTAACACACAAACACGCGCAGACACACACACACACACACACACACACATTTCCTGTCTGTTGCCGAGGAGATCATATGTTGGTCCTATCTGTCTCCGTGCCGTCCTAATGATCGTATTGTCAGCGCATGATGTAGTGACAGACTATTTTTTCCTTTTCCCATTGATCCACATCTCTTGATTAATACCGTGACCTTGAAGGAGAAGCTCACCTTCTGCAGCTTACGTGTTTTTCACACTTTTACATCATCAGATTATCATGTCAGACGCCAACCTGACAGCAAAAAAACACGTTGACAGCCATGCACGCATGCAGAAAGGCTAGCCCGCTATCGCTTTCTAGGACATCAGCTGTGCAGCATTTTATGTGAACTGTGGGAGATCAGGGAGAGTGCTGTGGTTGTAATGTGTGGAGGATCCCATTATTAACCTCCCTCCAAACTGCTCCTGTGTTTCTTCTGTTTAGATAAGGTTCACAGTTTTTATTTTTAACTGGTATTTACTGCAAACCCATATTATTTCAAAAAGGCAGACTTCACATGTATTATATGCCCTCCCTAACTAAAACTATTGCGCTTACTGTTGCATAGAACATTTTTCATCCCAGTTTACAGTAAACATGGCTCTCGTGTGATGAGTAGAGCTCAGAATATGTTTTCGGTAACAGAGGATACAAAGGAAAAAAAGGTGGAAAAGGAAAATGAGTTGCGGGTTATCCCTCAGAGTTAGTCATAAAACAATAAATGGTTATAAAACAGAGTTTTGCACTACAGAATGTCTGATTTTCACCTGGATGCATACATTATTAATTGTTTTGTTTGCTTTATAGCATTTGTGACCACACGATTTCTCTGTGACATAAATAAAAGATGAAGAGATGAACTTTATTAATCCCTCAGTGGAAAATTCAATTGCCCTATTGCTCAAAATAAAAATAAAAAAAGTAATAAAAGCCAAAATAATTAGCACCATCTTTACATGAAGTGTATCTATCATAATCCACAGTATATTAAATGAGCATCTGTTAAATGCCAGTCACAGTTTTGGCTGATAATAATGTTTGTTGTTTGTTTCTCTTTCAGAAACAGGATGAAGGTGTGGTTCTGTTGGACCAAGTATGTGACCACCTGGGCCTGCAAGAGAGGCAGCTCTTCAGTCTGCAGATCAGAGAATCCAGCACAGCCATCGCCTCTATCACAGCCAACACACACTCTCCTGTGAGCTCACTGTTCATCTGCGGCACATTTGAGCCGACATTGTAATGTACTGCATTCTCTGATTGCTGTTTAGATGATGATAACCACAGGGTGTACTTACATAAATGCTTTTTTTAGCCCCAGTTAGCTGTTACACTTACTGAATTTCTTTCTCTCAGAGGTGGTTAGAGCCTGAAAAACCCTTGAAGAAGCAGATAAAAGGTATCTGATTTTGGCTTCAGAGAATCTATTGTCTTGACCTAGAAGTACTTATCTTTTAAAGATTTACAGTAGACTATGAAGGTGAACGTAGATATGTGCCATTTTTTGACAAGGTGACATTTCCCTGCAGGTCTTGTATCACCCTTTTATCTGAACTTCAGAGTACGGTTCTTCATCTCAGATCCCAACTCTCTGCAGCATGAACAGACTAGGTGAGAGTATGTGCTTTTCTTTTGTTTTCTATTCTTTTCTTTGTGTTTTTTTTTTTTTTAATTGCACTGATTGTTGATGTGAAGAAGCACACCGAAAAAAGAAACTGTTTTGTGACACAACATCAGCTGTAAATGAGAGGGAGAGCGCAAGTTCAAGTGGTTCCTTCAGGTCACTGACAGTGCAGGCATGAGGTGGTAAAGTTCCCCTTTTCTCATCCCTGCAGGCACCTGTACTTCCTCCAGATCAGGAGTGACATTAGAGAAGGGCGGTTAGTACATACACAAGCCCATGAAGTATCACCTTGTGTGCAGTTTGTGTCTAGCTGTTACAAAATCTAATCGTTGGCTTTGATTGCAGGTTGCAGTGCCCGCTGAGTGCAGCTGTAGTGCTGGCCTCTTACGCTGTGCAGTGTAAGTCAGCTTCTATCTCCTGATAGCAAAACAAATCACTGACTTAATAATAACTCTGAGTAATTATTGCTGTTGAAGACTCTCTCAATAAGCATCAGCTCTCTTGCACTGCCCTAGGTGTCAGTATAATGGATGCCTGTTTATGAGTGTCTTTTTCCATAAACCTGTAGCCGAGCTGGGGGATCACTGTCCGTCCCGACTCTCTGGTTACCTCTCAAAGTGCCACTTTATCCCTGAGCAGGATGAAGACTTCCTGTCAAAAGTGGAGGATCTACATCCGCAGCACAAGTAATTTAGTCAGATGATTATATGTTACCATGCGAAAACAACTGAGCTGCTGTGCAGTTGGTTCCCTGTTGTTTTATGCGACTCTCTCCGGCTGTGTGTGTCTTCTCAGGGGATTGAAGCAGAGCGAGGCAGAGCTGTGTTTCCTTAACACAGCACGGACTCTTGAGTTGTACGGAGTAGAGCTGCATGCTGCCATGGTATTGAGGTTCCCTTGATTTCACCTTGCTCGTGCCCTAGTTAAACTTTCTGTGCGTTGTCTTTATTCTTTTCTATTCTTCTGTGTCTGTCAGGACACAAACAACGCCCCGCTGATGGTGGGTTTGGCGTCAAGTGGTGTTGCAATTTTCTGTAATACAGTTTGCTCCAGTTTCTTCCCCTGGTGAGTAATAATAGCACTAATTAGACAGATTATTTCTGTTTTTCTAAACAGGTAATTAATAACTTTCTTCATGTGCAGGGGAAACATCATCAAGATTTCTTTTAAGAGAAAACGCTTCCTTATACATCTTAAACGTAAACATGTGAGTACCTGCTCCATTTTGTTTGTCCCTAATGGTTTAAAGATCTGCTTAGTGACTCGGGATAGACTGATTATCGGAGCTCATATTCACATTTTTTCCAATTATCGATATCCGTATTTATTTATTTTTTATCCTACATATATCCGATCATTTTAATTCATTTCAAAATGTACTCCTTTGGCTCCACTGAAATGAGAAAAGAACATTTATTTATTCAGCACTATTATTTATAATCCCTCCAGTTCAATGTGAAAACTCACAATACATATTGTTGAAATATTGTATTTCCTTTGTTTGACTGGATCATCTAAATGACAAGTCAGTGAAAAAACATGTTGCTAAATTCATTGAATGTGTGTAATCAGATTTTTTTTTTAGAGGTTTTTCCTCCATGTTTCTGCGTGTCATAAGTAATAGATTATTCACATTATGTGAACATGCTCTTACTCTGTTGCCTCAGTGGCTTATGTTGTAAAACAGAGAGGACGGGACCTTGAAAGTTGGAATTCCAAAGATCTCAAACCATAAAAAAAGACCAAAGATCCCCTGAAGATTTTCCTAGTTGCATGTAACACAGCTGTTACTAAATGCTGGTTTAAGAGAAGGACCTTAAGGACCTTTTTTCATGGGAATTGTCAATAATATACGCTCCATGGAAAATACAAATGATGCTCTTTGTCTACGGAAAGACATACTGGAAGGAATGTTACTTGACTGTTACTCACAAAACAGGGACAGTGAATAGGACCCTCTTTTGTTTCTGTTTGTTGTCTTGTCTGCCATCGTAGGCATCGGTGCTGAAATCCCTGTGTAATCAACTGTACGTGACTGTCTTTGACCTCATGTCCTCCAAATCTGAGAAAAAAATGAAACTCCAAAAAAAAACCTAACAAAGACCTTTAACTCTTCAGGGGGAGACCCAGGACTGTGCGATGTCTTTGGTTCTGCCCTGTCCCAAGACCTGTAAGAACCTCTGGAGGTCCTGTGTGGATCACCACTCCTTCTTCAGCTCCAACCGTACTGCACGGAGCCCCAAGCACAACAACAGCACAGTTCAGGCCTACAAAAAGTTAATAACACAGCACTTAGGTCTGGGGAACAGTAAAACTGACAGGTGAGCCTGCACTTGTACATTTATATTCACACTTTTTTGTCTCAGAGCTGTAATACGTAACATTTAAAATATCCAACAACAACTACTCCTATGTTATATATTTTGCTGACTCGTACTTTGTGTCAGACGTTTCCGACAATGTTCAAATTCAGAGAAATTCGTAGTTATATTTAATTTAGCTGCCTGTTTAATTTGGTCACCTGTCAATGGTGTCATGTTTACAGGGAAATAATAATTATAACTATTATAATTTGTTTGTTATTTACATGCAATTTTGCAACACAGTAATCTAGAGAACTAATTAATTGATATGTTTCAGCATCGATCCAACCTACTACAACCACCGTAGTGAGATGTTCATAGCAGACTTACCATTAGATAAATCAACTAATGTAATATTAACATTTAACATTAGGTTAGCTGACGTTACTTCATGAGACTGAAATGACATAACATGAATATATGTCACTAAATGTAACTGAATAAAACTTTAATACATTACCAAGTCTATGAACATGATTTCTGCCTGAGGCGGCTCACATCGTCTACAACTACGTCCCTAGCAGCAGGAATGAAATACTGTGCATTTAAATACAGAATTTTTTTCAAACTCCATATACTATATCCTTTTTAAATGTTCACTTGTAGCGGTCCTGTGTGTCAGCGTGTCGTTGGAGGGATGGTGTGGAACCCAGTTCTACGGAGGTCGCTCTCATCAGAGCACCTCGAGACTAAGAGTCTTCCCTCCAGATCTCCACCATCTACCCCAAACTGGTACGACCTGCAGCATCAACCCCAGTGACGAAAGTTGATCACAGACATCATTTTTCTTGAATTTATACAGTGTCCTGTCATTTGATGAAAACCTTGCTCAATAAACCAACTGCGGTTTTGTCTCTCTGGCAGGCGAAGCCCCCGAGTTCGCCACGGCATCTCTAAACCCCGCCCATCGTCAGTGGAACTGAGCAGCGACCTGAAGGATATGTCCGAGGGGGAGGACGTCTTCTACACATACAGAGCATCTGTCAGCAGCAGCAAAGGCAGTGAGGGAGACGAGTCGCCACATCAGTCAGTATCAGGCTTGTTCTCTTTCTCTTTCACTTCATTTGGCTTTGTCGTGACCTACCGTGTGTTTTCCAAGCATTTATTTTAACCATATAAAAAGAAAATGTTCAGATTAAGAGTTGTGACAGTTATCATAGTATTATTTACAATGTCTGTAAAAGTCGGAATCTGTTTCAGTTTATCTGGTACCTATACCCATGGGCCAGACGAGGCTTTGTTGCAAACTGATGGCAGTATAGGAGAGGAGGAGGGTGATCACAGCTCACCCTATCACGAAAAGGTCAGCTAGAAACGATAAGTAACAGCTCATATGTGTTCATGTGTGTTTACGTGTTTTAATTTCGAGTACTTGTGCAGGGTGCCCTCGGCGATGGTGACCTGCTGTTAATACGCATTGCCCCTGATCAGGAGGGAAAGTTTGGCTTCAATGTTAAAGTGAGTTTTGATTCACGCTTTTAGAGCCATGTTTATTTTAAATTTTAGACGCATCAGTGTTTTGTCGTCAGTCCTTGACTCTTGTTTAATTTCGTTTTCTCACTCCTCCCAGGGTGGAGTGGATCAGAGAATGCCTCTGGCCATATCCCACGTTAAACCCGACTCTCCGGTAAGAACACACTCATGTTTTAGTTGTATGACCGGGTGCAGACCCGACTCAAGGCTTCATGAGGCCTTTATGAAGCAGAATTGAATTCGGAGGGGGCCCCTGCTGGCTTGGCCTGCCAATACTATTGCCTATTTTCAATGTTTGTAGGATAGTGGCGTGTTCCATTTGAACTGGAACGTTGGAGTTTCCAAGTTCCCAGGCGGAAATTTCAACTGGATTGCTCCCTGAAGCCCGACTCGGAAAGTTGACAACGCCGACATCAAAATTCAAGATAGCCTCTCTGTGCAGCAACAGTAGTGATTAGCTACTAAATATTTAATTAGCACATCTGTCTTATTTGCATCTCATTAAATTAGTTGTACCCACAGAAGTATCCAACATTTATCTGTGGACAGTGATTGTTTTATGTGTTATCAGCTGGTGTTGCGAACAGTGGCTAACCTTATTATCGCTGTGGTTTTCTGACTTGTATTGGAACTCGGTCATCTTGGATGTGACATTAATCCCGGCTCTGACTTTCAGGGTAAATGGAAGGTGACATTACTTTCCATCTATGAAGAGATGAGGACTGTAAACTAATGTCAGTCTGACTGACTGTACTTCAGTGCATCAAAATGCCGCCTCTGACAGAGGCCGTGACAACTGATTATCTGTAGTATTAGCTAGCCAGCCGTTAACATAGTCTTGCTTTTCTGTATTACTTTATCACTGAGATAAAGTAATAAAGATGTATAAATGAAACGTTTATGGCAGAGATAGGACCATTAATTGGTTTGGCCAATTAATCGGCGTTGATAGGATGTTTTACAAACTATGGGTATCAGCAGAAGTTGGCAGCGATAGTGGCCGATAGCTAATATTAGGCTTCTAAACTGCAAATACTGACTTAAAGGGAAAATAATAGCTGAAAAGAGAAAAATATCTCCCCCCTAGGTTTTTACAGTTAGTTTGATAGACAGATAATACATTTTCATTGTCAAAATTTCATGAGGTGAGGGTTGGGGATGATATTGGCCTGTTAATCAGCTTTTTTTTTTTATCCTGCTCCAAACTATTATTATTATTATTATTATTATATCAGCCTTCAAAAATCCACTATCTCTCAACCTCTAATTTTAAGCTCAGCTGCGGGACATTTCAAGCTGTCTTGGGCCCTAAGCTGGTGCTTAGTTCGCTTAGACCGGCTCTGACTGGGTGTGTGGTCTGATGGATTTGTTGATGACATATTTGGTGGAAATTTCAACCTTTAAATGTGGATGTATTGTTTTGTAGGCGGGTAGATGCGAACCCAAACTCCTGGAGGGAGACCTTGTTGTCCTCATCAACGGTCGAGACATTTCTGAGCACACGCATGACCAGGTTGTCATGTTCATACGAGCCAGCAGAGAGTCACACTCCAGAGAGCTGAACTTGCTTATAAGGCGTAAAGGTGTGTGTGCATAAGAGAGGAAGAAAAATGCTGAAACAGCGTGTGATCCATGTGTACACGCTGCCTGTCATATTTCCTTTTAATATTTATTACACCCTTCACTGTCCTTGTGTTTCAGGTCCTGGCCGTGTGGCACCCCTGCTGCAGTTACCTCCTGCCCTCACGCTCACTGGCCAATCACAGGGAGACAAGCCGCAGTCACCCGGCCAGTCAAAGCGGGTCACAACACTGGAGGAGTCAATGAGACAGCTGGAAAGAAGCATCCAGTCTGGCACACTCTGCTTTCACTTTGAGGTATTTAAAATGCAGGTGGGAGCCACACAGTGGACGGCTATAAACAAGTGTATTTATAAGCCCAAATATACAAATGGGTCTGTTTGTCTTTGTTTTAAGCAGGATTTAGTACGTCGTTCTCATAATGAGCCTTTTAAGTGCTGCTCGCATTTGGGACAGATGTTGGCCCTAATCTTCACTTGGACTGTGTTCCTGACAATCTAAAACAAAGATGCCGTGTCTGGCCTGGAATCTATAGCTTTTGTTTGTGTATATTTCTGTGTGTTTACATGTGTATGTGTGTGTTTGCATACTTGTCATTTTTTTTTTAGAATTTGTACAGGAGGAAGCCTGGCATGTCTCTGAGCTGCTCGCGGCTCCCGGAGAACATGGACAAGAATCGATATCGGGACGTTTTACCTTGTAAGTATTTCTTACTCTGAGTATCTGTCCGTCTGATTGTTTTGTTTTTTTTTTTTTTCCTCTTCTCCACAATCACCTTCCCGTCCACCCCTGATCTGATCTATTTTATCTAACCTTCATCTGGAAGTCACTATTTCTTCAACTCATGAAATTTAATTGGCTTTGCCTGTGGTGCGCTGACCGCTCTGCTGTGACCCTCATACCGCTGTCCTGCTCTTTTCCCAGATGATGATACCAGAGTAGTTCTTCAGGGTCAGGAGGATTACATCAACGCCAGCCATATCACGGTGTGCATCACTGATATGTGCATGTCTTGACCCTGCCTGACATTTAATGTAAACTCATCATGTGTGTGGTGTGTGTATGTGCATCTTTGTATGTTTATTTGTCTCTTAGGTGGCGCCCCCAGTGTCTGGTGTATGTTTACGTTATGTTGCTGCTCAGGGTCCATTGCCACAGACCTGCACTCACTTTTGGCAGACTGTTTGGGAGCAACAAACACACACCATCATCATGCTTACAACTCTGACAGAGAGGGGACGGGTATACATACCTCCACACGTTCATACTTTCATGCTGTAAACTCTCACATTTAATCAGGAACAAAAACAAGTAAACCTCTAGGGAATACTTGAAATTACACAGCTCGGCACCAGCGATTATTACAAAGATTATTTAATGTTTTATTTGATATTTTATTACTATAATCATATGGTTCACTGGTGATGTTTACACACAAAAATAATCAATTGGCTCAGTTGTGAGTAATTGCAAGGTTTCACAGACTGGAGAAAAGCTAAATGTGAAGTGTGAACTGGATGCCAATGAGATGGAGGGTGAAGACAATTCCACTCGGACAAAAGCAGGGTGTTGTCAAGGTCTAGTTGAACGAAGCTATCTCTGTCTCAGCTTGCCTGTTGCTTGGTAACCAGATGCTCTCATTAATTGATCTTTTTTCTGATATTCGTCCAGTGCCTTGAGTTTCTCTCTACTTGAGGATCACACATGCAGAAAATTGAGACTCAGTTCACAAGCTCCTCCTGATTAATTGCTTTTGTTCCTCATACCGCCGAGGGGAACAGGCCATGCTACTGAATATGTTTCGATTTCAAGAGAGCAGCCGATGTAGCAGCCGTAGTAAATTGTATCCTGACTGATGACTCATGTCAAAAGTAATGCAATTTGCTGATAATGTCGTGTACTTGCAGACCAAGTGCCACCAGTACTGGCCACATCCGCCGGAAGTGAAGGATTATGGGCACATGCGGGTGAAGTGTCATTCAGAGGAGTGTAACCTGGCATATGTGACACGACAGTTTACTCTGACCCATACACAGGTAAAGTAAGCAGAGCTAAAACACTTTTGAAAACGTTTCAGTGTTTTGCTGTTTTACTTCTTTTTCTTATTTTATTTATTTTGATTTAATGTGTTGAAAGCCAGTGTACAAACACAACTAACAAAGGAATGAACAAAATAAGCACTAAGTCAGGAAATCAGAGAACACACTTGTTATGTTGTTTTCCTCTTGTTATGCCTTTTACAAATAATTTCAAACCACAAATAACCATCGGGTTTCTGCGACGTTCACTCCAGAAAATCAGCCTTAAAAGAAACTTGAAAGAAATAATGATTTGACATTAATTGGGACATTATCGACATCAGCTGATATGAAAATTTTTAACGCGATAACTTTTATGGCCATATTGCTCAGCCCAAAGTTTACACCTGCTTTCATAACGGCACAAACATGTCACACAACACAGACATGTTCTGTTTGCATGTTTGCAGTGTCATGTACCATGTTTGTGCCATATGTCACATAACAGAGCTCACCACAGGACACGGCCACTCCTGGCAAACTACAACATATAGCCACTTCCGTGCGTGTGGGCTAGTCTGTATGTGTGCGTGGGTGGGCGTGTGCATCAACTTAATTCTGCAGCAAGCCGGTGTGTAGGTGCAGGTGGGCAGGTGTGATCGTCTGTGCAAGTGTTTCCTCCTTTTTTCTTTTATCGAGAAGTTGATCTGGTTTAGTCTGAAACGCTGTGTTAGATTACCACATCAAGGGAGTTGTTTTCCACATTAACTACCACAGCAAACAGGTAAATAAGCAGATATTGCTCAAGGAAGCATGAAGTATGAATGCACACACATGCAAACACAGATACTGCTGTGTGGGCCCATCTGTTCCTCTGGCGGAGCGAGTTAATCCCTGCATGGAGTCACAGGCCACATGCCCATTAGAAACTAAACTCAGCTCTTCTCCCTGCTTTTACTTTTTTTTTTTTCTTTCCTTCCATCCTCTCTCCTCTCCACCTGTTTTTGTGTTTACATCTCCCTCTTTTTTTTTTTTCTTTCCTAATCTCACCTACTCATCATGTACAGTTTTGCTCTACTCACCTGCTCTCTTTTTCCATGAAACCCTCTGTGTGGTTTCATTTTCTCACTGACGACAGCCTGTTTGAGCCTGTCGTGCTTCAGTGTTATTCCCATGTGTGATCTACTTACCGCTTTATTTTTAGCATGTTTGAATTTACTTGAATGTATGATGCAGTCGACTGTCTAATGGTCTTGTTGCGTTTATGTGTGTGCTTGCTTGCGTAGCGGGGTGAGGAGCGTGCGGTCACACACCTGCAGTATGTTGCATGGCCGGACCACGGCGTACCCGATGACCCTTCAGACTTCCTGCTGTTCGTCAGCTCGGTCAGGGAGAGGAGGAGAGGTGAAGAGCCACTAATGGTACACTGCAGGTAACTCACGGAGCACAGTCTAATTGAACCAGGCTCACGTGTGTTGTTTCTGCCTCTACTGTACACTTAATGCTGTGTTTGTTTTGAATCACTCCTCCAGCGCTGGGATTGGACGGACAGGTGTCCTAATCACCATGGAAACGGCACTATCTCTGTTAGACCAGGGTCGGCCCGTGTTCCCGCTGGACATTGTCAAAACACTGAGGGATCAACGACCCATGATGGTTCAGACCACGGTACATAGAAACAGGATTTTTGCATTTGATCAATTATTTTAGTGTTGCTTCCTTATTAACTTTATAGCTGCTTTAAATACATTTTATATTTTTAAATTGCAATATCTTGTGGCCTTTAGTGCTGGGGTTTCCAAACTTTGGACAAATCTGGCGTCTTCCAAGGACCAAACGGAACATCTGCATTTATAAACTACTGATAAAGAACACAACATTGATATATTTATATCTATTTTTAATTATACAAGTACATCACAGCTAGGGCTTGGTACTGAACTTCACTGCTTTTGTGGCACCGACTGAATTGTTTAGATACGACTGAGTACTTGTCGTTTGATGCCACGTTTCAATTCCTAAGGTAAGGACGTAGGTTTGGTCTCAGCACTGGTGGGGAGACGGCCACCAACCTCAAATAAGATAAATATAAACACGTGATTAATATGGCTTCATTTATTTTAATATCAAGCAAGACAAAGGATCTCATGAAACCAACTTGTTCTTGCTTTTTCAGAATAAACTCGGGACCAAATATTTTGACGTTCAGAGTTTATATCTGCTGAACGTTAATGCCGACGCGTCTCTATTTAATTCATAAACGAGGCTGTAATTCATAATTAAGACCTCACCTAAAGCCCTGAATATGCACCTGTTTCCTCATCGGCTCTTCTTCTCTAACCTGCTTCTGTGTTCCCTGCCTATGAAATAATTCATTAATGGTGACATTTTCATGGGATTTCTAGACTGAAATTCATCTTACACTTTGATAAATCCATCCATAACTGTTTACTCCTGGTGACAACCTGACCGCTAGTCTACAAATCACAGAAACTAGTGTTATCCTGTTAGTTACTAGTTAACACAGTTAACTACCATCAACTGATAAGTATTTTTCACAGTGGAAAGGCCAGGACACTCTGGGTGGAGAGAAAAAAGTTCTGTCTCTGTGTCTTCTCTTCTGTGGCGGTGGCACTGCAGAGAACAAAACATGTTGACATGGTCAAACGTACATTATGTGAGCTGTGCAGTGCAGAGGAATATACGAGTTACTGGATGTACCTCCTTTAACAAGATTACAGGAAAGATTTGTACGGTAATGTTTAATGTCATTTTGTTTTTGTTAAAATGGATAACTGGTGTTGAAACAAGTATCATTTAGGTATTTAGGTTAAGATATCAGTATCGGTACCAGTATTGAACGGTAAACAGCCCAAATCACTGCAAAAATCAAATTTGCTCAGTGTAATGATAAATTCTCACCGCTTCATGAAATATGTACGTACAGTTTTGTTACAGTTTTAAATGGACACACGTGTTCTACTCTCCTTTCTATTCCTCACCCCTTTGGGAAATTCATTTTCATAGCATTGTTATGCATTTTACTCTGCTAATTGGCGACCCACGAAAAATTTATTCTGTTTTTTTTTTTTTTTTTTCTGAACGTACCAAGTCAAAATTCACAGGAAAGTTCAGCAGTTCAGTGAATTACTTTTTTTAAAAAAAACAGCATTTCTGAAAGTGAGGTCCTGTCATCTTTAACCTTTATTAAAATTCCACAAAGTGAACTTCCAAAGTATAATACTGACGGCTCTGTGGCACTTCAGTGGTAGTTACTGAGGGAAAGGAAAGTGTTAGTCACTTTGAGAGGACGTGCTGTGAGTGTGGCAGCCCTCCAGTCACAAACCAGCTTCTAGGCCACCGCTGCTGCCGCCACCATCGCCCTTATTATGAAAGGAGATCCAGTCCCTCAGGCGGCTTCTCTGTGTTTTGTGCTGATGGAACTTTCCTCAGGTTTCCATCATTTGTTTGCGCCTCAACAGTGGAAAACACGCACAGTCAAGAGGAGAAGCTTTCATGTTAAGGATGGCACTGGTGTCAAAACACTCTTGTTTAATAACTAATAACATTTCGAGTGTTTTGTGTGTGCGTTTCAGTGTCAGTTCCAGTTTGTGTGCGAGGCCGTTCTGCAGGTCTACAAGGAGAAACAGGAGGGATCTACTGCTCCGTAGTACAAATCAGCAACAGGACCAGAACACTTCACCGTTTCAGCCTCATCTCACAGAGCTGCCTCCCACAGAAGGACCTCCAGTGCTATTAGAGATTAACCTCCATCAAGCCTATGGGACTGGTACACAGACCGGATAATGAGAGAATAACTAGCTTCAGAGCACAGCTGCCAGTGATCTGTATAGCCTCGATTCAACATGAGAGTACAAATCTTACACCTAGTCGGCCTTAGTTTTTGCTGATAGAGCATTAAGCTTGTAGAGGCTGTGGTCTCCATAGTGACTGATATAAGACTGATGCGAGCTGCTAATTTCTGTTCAAGAGGCCACTCAGGAATGATGCCTCCACTTATTAAGCTATGTGTGCCTTAGACTGACGCCTCCCAGTCAGCGGATCAAACAGGGCAGCGGAGCCAAACAAGGATCGTTACAATCTGTTGTTTATCTGTGCGGTCTAAGACAATGATGATGGCAGGCTTTAGATCACTACAGTAGATAAGGTCACTGTGGAGAGGACCCCGGACGAGCACCTGCACACTGTTCATCACCTTTAAATTATTAAGACACTCAATAAACACACTGATTTTTACGGACACGCGTGCCTTGTCATTTCTTCTGATACCGAATGTCCATTAAATGATCGTGTCTAATGTGAAGGCACGGTGGTCTCCTGAAGGCTCTCCACCTCTGGTCCTTGCAGAGTGCGGCTGCTCGCTGGAGTGAAGAGTAGCCTGCTTCTTTAACCTTCAGCTGAGTGCCTCTAAACCTGGCATCATATCAGTGAAACTACCTCAGCATCACAAATCAGCCCTAAATGTCTGCTAAGGCAGAATATTGGCTTAAAGGCGGATAACCAAATGTAATATTGCTGTGAGGATTGCAGCATCTCTGCAGGTTTGTCAAGATGATATTCTTAAAGGACGTCGGCTCATTGTGTTTCTGCTATATTTGTGCACTCCCTATTGTGCGTCTCACTGTGGCTCTTAAAAGGTGTGGCGAGTTGATAGAGTATTAAAACACTCATCAGCTTAAACGTGAGTGTTACATTATTCAGAGATGATTAAACACACCCACAACTACCAGGTGTGCTCACGAAAACAGAAGGCCGTGTAGATGTCATAGGCTATTCAGGAAAAAAATGGACTTTAAAGGTAATTTACTGGCTGAAACCAGTATTTTTTAGGCTTTATACTTTAATTTAACTTCTCTTAACCCAGTAAGACATTGGCCGGTGTAATTAATCTGTCTAAACTTTCATGTTGGGGAATATTTCAATGAAAATATAATTGACTAAAAACATTAACGAACTATAATAAAACCATTAGCTATAATATATGACGGATCTGTAAGTGTCCACGGAGGATGGTTTTGGGGGAGTGGGGTCATGAAGTTTGATGACATCTGAGAGTGTCACGCAATGGGAACCACTCACGATCCGCTCTCAACTATTCCCCAGTCAAGTGGACCCATGACAGACAGATGGCGCTGGTTTACTGGCACTGACGGGTCGGTCGGTCAGTCTGGAGGAAAAGAAGTTTGTTCTGCGCTGTGTTTTACGCAGGCGCAGATCATGCTGTTTGTCCAGTTTCTCTGGTTGACTTTTACCTGAGAGGTAGACTAGTTTCGGTTCGCCGGTGGGTATGAGAAAGAAGCACCGGGTCCGGCCCAGAGGTGACAAGACTACTCCTGCGCACGGCGACCTCCCTCCCCGGCCCGTGTGACTCAGGGGTTCCCACTGCGGAGCGTCGGACGGGATTTCTCCGGGATTTTAGAGTCGGTGCGCAACAGCGAGCAAAGCGGGAGGCAGGTGCAAGGGAGAGGACAGGACAGGGGGGGAGGAGGAGGGTTGAATTTCCGCGAGAGTCCTGCCGTTCACACCGGACTCAATGGTTGTAAATCAACTGGTTGGCGTCTTGGTGGTCGATTTGTGTTAGTTTCATTAGTATGCGGCTGGAGTCCCCCCGCTGGTGCCGACATTCAGCCTGAGGACTGATCGGCAGCCCTGAAGTCTCCTCCGCGCCTGCTGAGTGACTCCTCGCCCCGGGGAGGACGGGGAGGCGGCAGCGGCAGCAGAAGCGGGACGCCGGTTTTGGTTTGGGACTGTTTTCCGGGCAACACGGACCTTCTCGCCTTGTGGATCGGGAAGATGATGGGCTTTCTGCGCCGGACGTTCAGCCGCCGCTCTCGGAGCCGCTTCCAGACGAGAGAGAGGGACGAGCGGGACGGTAAAGGGGGAGGCGGGGGAGGAGGAGCCGGAGGGGTGACCGGGAACCCCCTGCTCCTGGCTCATCAGCAGCAGGTCGTCCACGCTCCGGCTGTGGTGACAGGGGGAGCGTCGGTTCACATCCCGGCGGCAGGGACGGCGAGGACCACCATCACCTGTCGCGTCCTGCTGCTGGACGGCTCGGATGTCAATGTAGATTTACCTGTGAGTTCGCCGAAGCCTGTCCGGTGTGCAGACAGGGGTTCCGTGCGTTTCCTCTGCCCGGCTGAGTGTGTAAACAGAGTACAAACCCCATGGCGCAGGACTAGGCGCCTAGATATTAAAATGTACCCCGTGGGGACATTGTGATGGTAGAAGGGGTCTCTTATAATTTGTCATACGGGCAAGGTTTTACTTTCAAAGAAAAAAATAGAAGCGTTGTAGAAGAAGAAGAAGAAGCATTTTTTTTTATGTATATAAATAACACAACCTAGTCAGAAAATATGTATGAGTATTTTCAGAATGCCACTTAGGTGCAGGAAAAACATTCAGCTCAGTTCAGTTCAAGCCTTACTCTGGTCAAATTGTGGATTCGGTTTCTCTAAACCCCCATTTCAGTAAATATTTCCAAACTCCAGCTCCTTCGGTGTGGGCATTTGCACTCTCCCTTCACAGTAAACTGAATGAGTTTTGGAAAGTTGTTGAGAAAAATGAGCGGTTTAAAGTCCATCGACTGGTTGTGTCAAGAAGTTGTTGTTTTTTTTGACATTTGATAATCAGTAATGTCTTTTGGAGTTTGGCGAAGTTACCTTTTTACCAAAGTTTGACTGCCTTCAGGATCATAGCGGCCAGTGTTGTGTGTAGGTAAGTGTGCTGTCTTCCTGTAAGAGGTGCAGCTCCAGATGGTGTTATGATCAGCCAATTCATCACATTACTTCCCCATTCTGACTGCGGGGAAATCTCACCGAGATGGACCTGGAGCTGCATCCTCCTGTTTGCTCTTTTACAACATCTTCCTCTTCCTTCAGTCTATTTGCCTCTATCTGATTTTCCGCAAGCAATCTCTGCCCCCCCCCCCCGCCCTGCTTCCACCCCAGCCATCTTCCCTCCTAATCTTCTTTTACACTCCCTCTGTGGCCTGCTCCCTTGCTCATCATCTTACTCTTTCACACTCAGCCTCTTCATCCTTTTTGCCTCCACCTCCTTCTCCGTCTTTTCCCTCCCGTGCTCCATCCATCTCCCTTTGTCTTCCTCTATTCCCCGATTCCCTGATCTGATTAACCACTGTGGGGACTCTGTGTCACAGACGAATGCTACAAGTGTGTGAGGGGTAGGTGGGATGATGAGCGAGTGTGTGGGCATGCGTGCGTAAGTGGCTTCTCGTAAGATGTTTTCATTTTGAAGGTTGCGTGTGTCACCGAAGCTGTTGCGCCTGCGAACACTCTGCTCGGCTTTCTCTTGTCCTATAGGGAGATTACAGCAATAACTCAAAACCAGCGCTCTTAGTGAACGCATTACAGGTCCGACAAACAATGCAAAATGACACGACTTGTCAGGCTGGCAGCTTAGTCACAGGTGTGTTGGAACAAGTTTGCTCATGTCTTCCTACGGGCACTCAGACAGGTGCACCGAAAAGAGTTGAAGTCGCCCATTAAAGCTTATTAGTCTGTCACTTCAGGCCCCATTCAAAAAAATAAAATGACGTGGAACGGGAGCAGTGAAATATTCCTTCACTGTGACTGAGTGTGTGGGTCTTGTACGCAAATTTTGCCTCATTGTGCCTGTGCACTCATGTGACAGAGGCTACAGTTTCAATCAGCCTCTCCACAGTATGTGTTACAGAATGAGCAAGAGCATTCTGGTGATTTTCTTTCTGTCCCCAATCCCTTAATACCACTGATTTCCTCGCATATTTATACACTCACCAGGAAGTTTTGACTGGTTATCAGGATCCAAAGTACGATGCTGTCATCTTTCCGCACACCCACTGTGTTTTATTAGGGGCAGAATTGGATTAGGTCTTCATACAGGGCAATGAGGTGTATCTGTTCGTAAAACCGTTCAGCCTGAAGTTTCTGACATAATGCAGCCAGTGTTGGGGGAAACTGCTTTCAAAGTATATCTTTGCAAACTAACAACTATTTCACACTGTTTGTAGGTGAACTACTCAAGGGAGAAATGTGAACTAAAACTCAAAATATACTTGAAATTCAAATCGATGACGTGCGTTTGACATGAAATTCTAACAAAATGTAATAGAAAAAAGTCACATGTCAGCAATAATACAAGTCAACTGAATCTATAGCATGATTTTAAGAAGTTTTCAAACTATTGCAACTACAGCCAATATGACCACGACTACAAACAGCAAGGAAATGTATTTAACATGCACCTTTTCAAAATGGGCCTGTTTTAACTTTTGAAACGTTTGACGTGTGCAATCTTAGTAAAACAATCTTCAACACGAACCTTTTTATGCGGGCCAAGGTCAAGTGAGTGGCGGTCCTCCATAGGTGGCTGCATTACAGTCAGGATGAATGAAAGAATAATGGGACGAGGCTGGTCAAAGAGGTTCAATTATAGTCGAGAAGCAACGGTAAAATTAAAAAATGGAAAAGTCATGCCTTTACTTTTATGCACCCAAATTAAAAGTAAAGGCTACAAACCCAAATTTGTGGTTTGTAGTTTCAGAAGTTGGCTACACAAAAACTACCAACAAAATTCAGCAAAATACTGTATAGTTAAAACACTAGTTTAACTAGGCTACATGTAGTTCACCACTCTCCAACGCTGAATACAGTTGTGCTTAAGTGTGCTGACTTGGTGCTCTTTCCCGTGGGGCTTGTCCTTCTCATTTTGACCCAGATGCAGTACACTTTCACACTCACTACGAGTCATTTTGCTCCTGATAAATCTGTCTCTAATTCACATTCACACCTTTACATCTACCAGGTGCACTCATAACTTAGATTTTACGGCTCATTTGGGGAAGATGGGTTTCATTTCAGCACAGACGACGGAGAAGTTAAAATAATAATCTCAGTTGAAAGTAACTGACTTTTTATTCCTCCGTTCTAGAGTAAGTCCAAAGGCCAGGACCTCTTTGACCAAATCATGTACCACATAGATCTGGTGGAGACAGACTACTTTGGATTGCAGTTCATGGACACAGACCAAGTTTCAGTGAGTACACAAACACAAACCCTTAAATAACTTCTCTCACTGTAGACCAAAAGCTGACATTGCTCCGTCTCACCTGCTCATTCTTTTCCCTCTCAGCACTGGCTGGATATGTCCAAGCTAATAAAAAAACAGATCCGAGGTAAGTTTAGCCCAGACTGTTTTTCTTATTATGCCTGTGTGTGCAGGGAAATGTGCATTGTCCTGTATGTACATGTGGCAGGAGGTACGTGGGGAGCAGGTGGCCCATTATCAAATGTTGACATGGTGATTAGCATGAGCATCAGGAGCCGTACCCTTGTTTGCTCTCCAGCCAGTAAGGGGAGGGAGAACGGCATCAGAGGGAGGAGGAAGGGAGAGAAGGTGGAAAAGAGAGACAGAGAGACAGGTTTTGTCTGCTTGTCTTTTCACTGGTTATTAAATAAGAAAATAACAGAAAGTGTGAGTGGTGCTGAAGTGGAAAAAGGGAAGAAATACAAAAGTAAGCGCAGAGAAATGTGTGTGAATTAGGATTTGTGGCCACGCTGACAATGACGAATAGACTGGATGGGCAGGATAGAGTTGAAGGACCAGATACAATTGGGGGGGGGGAGAGACATTTTAAGAGGCTTTGAGTTATTTGTTTGTTTGTTTTTTCACTCCTCTCCCTCTGTCTTTATTTTTTTCATTTAGATGGGTCACCTTACAGACTGTTCTTCAGAGTGAAATTTTACTCTTCGGAGCCAAATAACCTGCGCGAGGAATTTACAAGGTAAAAATCTCATAGTCAGACACACACACTGCACACACATGCATGTACAGTTTCCTCTTGAGCCTGGTGTAAAGGTCCAAAGGGGATGCAGACCTAATTACTTTGCTGCTGTGGGCAGATTCAAATCAAGGCCAAACAGACAGAGACTTGTTAAAACAAATTATCTGTCGGAGACAAGGAAAGGCGTGTGATACATCAATTGATTTATGTTCTCTTTCATCTTTCATCACTCTGTGTTTTCTTTCTTTCTCTGCAACAGGTATCTGTTTGTGTTGCAGCTTCGACAAGACATCCTGTCTGGCAAGTAAGTACCTTTTGTGGTCATTAATGCACACAAACATGACATGGCAAAAATACTGCACACCTAGAGACGAAGACATAGACAAACACACTTTTCCTTCTTTGCATGTGCTTCACTCTGTCAAAGGCAACGATGCACTAAAATATGCATAACCAGACACATTTCCATACAAACAAACACAAGCACACTTACACCTACAACCATAAACAAAGAACCTACACAGAAAATGTAAGAAAGTGTACCTTTCACTATCAAGTACCGCTACACAACGGCTTGTGACTAAAGGTTTATTTATGTGTGTGAAGGAATTGACTCTGCGGATGGATGTAGGCGCTTATGAGGTTAGACTGGTCAAGGACAGATGTAATGGAGGCTGTGAAGAAGCAGACTGAGTGTGGGTGACCAGTCTGAGGCTTTGCGTCACCTGAGCCTTTTACAATCCCGAGGAGCCCCGGAGAAACCCAGAGGTGGAATTGAGGATTGAGTAAGAGAGAGGATTAAAGGAGGGATGAGAGGATGAATGGGTGTCAATAGGAGGATCAGTGGGAAGGATGAGGCGGGACGGTAAATGGATAAAAACAGGGGGATCAAGAAACCGGCAACAAACAGCACAGGATGGTTTAATTATTTAAAAGAAGGATACACAGTGTATGAAAACCTAGCCTTAAAGGTCCAGTGTGTAAGATTTAGTGGGATATAGGAGGATCTCACTGCGAAATGGAATACACCAATCATAACTATGTTTTCATTAGTGTATAATCACCTACAGTTAAGAAGTGTTGTGTTTTTGTTACCTTAGAATGAGCCATCTATATCTGCAGAGGGATTGGGTCACCTTTCACAGCGTCCGCCCTGTTTCTACAGACTTCTTCTCTCTTTTTTTCCTTTTTTTTTTTTTTCATGGCAGGTGGCATGTAGTGTTAAAGTGCATTTTTATAGATCTGCTCCAAAACTTAACCCTCGTACGGTATTTGGATCAAATTGACCCGTTTGAAATTTTTACAAAAAGAAAAAGGGTACAAGTATAACTTTGTTTCTACCTGAAACTCAATGGCCTTAGCTTATTTTCTGTGATAAACATGTACAAAAAAAAAAAAAGACATTTGATCACACATGCTACTATACGTCACACATTTCCATCCTTCATATGGTCTTCAGGTCAGTTTGACACAGACACACAAACAT
>JAPQRN010022317.1:0-22538 GCA_037367275.1 Coranthus polyacanthus | reverse complement strand
TTGGTGAATCTAGGTCTATTGTCTGTTGAATATCTGCATCAAGGTTCCTCAAAGATAACCGGCCCATAAGGTGTAGGGCGGGCGGCGGGGGGGGGCACAATGCTACTCAACATGAAACACAAACTATACAGATTCAAACACGTCTCAGTGCTGAAGAGTTGTAGTCTGCGGGGGTTTTAAAGACCGGAGCCGTTGGGTTATTCCTCCAAAGCTTTACACATTCACGTTTGGTCGTCAGCCTTCGGTGGAAACAAACTCTAGACCCGTTTGCCGTCTGGCGGTTTAGTGGTCTAAAGCTCATACCGCGTCACTCCAGACTCCTCACATATTTCTTTTTATTTTACTCCGTGCTGTCCCTTATGTAAAGGTAAAAATGACATAAAAATAATCTTTAAAAAAACAACAATAGAAAAAAAAAGAAAGAAAAAAAAAAAAAAAGCATTCACTGTGTCTGAACTCATATTCACACTTCTAAGTACAACCACGTAAAAACAGTTTTCAAAAACAGACGCTGGGAAACCCAACCTCGAGTGTCAACGTTCATCTGTTTTCTCAGCTTAATCAGTTTTATTACACTAATCCCTTATGACCGGGTTCATCACACTGGAAATGCACCTCATTTTTAGGTGAATTTTAATAATGATGCCAAGGAAAAAGAAGCTGGACCCCAACATGCCTCTACTGTGATTGCTGGTGGTTTATACATTATGGTACGTTGTCTCTGCCTTATGAGACCGAGGCGGCGCTCTCTCTCCTTCCCTGCTTCTTCAGTAGCTGGATGCGATTGTGGACATAAAACTTGATGGCCCTCCAGTCTCGCTGGTTGCTCACCAGCAGGGGGCAGAGTTCTAAGCAGCGCTCGCAGTCTGCCTTTGCGGGGACGCGCAGCTCCATGAGGTTTCTCTTGAGGTGAGTCTCCACTGCTACACGCTCTGCTTCTGACCAGGGACGCTTCAACACGCCGCGCTTCCCTGGGAGATCAAGACGTAAAAACAGTTAAACAGGACCAAAATAAACCTCGAAAGACTGTTTTTGTGAGATTGTTACCTGATTTTGGCGGGATTGTTCTCCTCTTATGGGCGTTGGCTATCGATGGGCTGACTGGTGGAGGAACGGGCGCTCTCTTCTTCCGCGGGGGTCGTCCTGGTCCTTTCTTCTTCACCGTCACCTCAGTTTTCTCCTTGACTTCCTCCTTCTCTTCCTCTGCCTCTGAATCTTCTGAAAAGGAATCTGCTGAGTTGCCAGACATCACTATAGGACAGAGATAATAAAAAAAAATACATGTATAAAAAGCTAAGTAGAAAAAGAAAAATGTTCTTTTGACTCAGCTAACTTCACACAGATCAACAGCTCAAATTAAAAACAGTCTTCCATTAAAAGATAAAACTGAGAACGTCGACGCTGAGACTGAAACTAAAGAAGTTATTTCATTACTTGAAATAAAAATAAGAGAAATACAAAAACTAAATAAAATCTACAATGAACAAGATGAACTAAAATAAAATGGGTAAAGTCAGCCTTGTTTTCCGATGGGATCTTTAGTAAACTGTGGTTTTGTAAATTCTATAAATCTGTATGGCTTTCTTCATAATACTTGAAAAATAAATACAAACTAAACTAGAACTAATGAATGTCTCAAAGTAAAAATAAAACTTCTCTAAAATGAAATCAAAAAACAAACTGAAAGGCTAAATATAAATATAAACAAATGAGATCAAATGTGAAAGCGTTTATAAAACCCGCAATGAATTGCACTAAAACGGCTCAAGTGGCCACACAGTTCCACCTTTTCCTCAGACTTTCTACTGAAATATGATCCAGCATGTGATTCCTTACCGTCCAGCTCAAGGCAGATGTGCTGCAGGCTCATCCCTCGGAAAAGCACACCCTCCCTCTCTCCATAAAGAACGACGCGACCCACGCGACCCATCAACGCTGGATCTCGAACAATGGTGGAGCAATTTTGTGTCACATGGTACTCGCGTTCCAGAAAGTCCTCCAGGCACTTGGTGGCCCCGCCCTGCCCCTCCCCCTCTTCTAATAATAACAGTTGAGTAAGTATGGCTACCTGCCGACGCACCCGCGTCGCTGTCAGAGCTCCCGGGTTCTTTGCTCCGCTGGCTCGCGCTAGGTTTCTCAGGAGGTCCGTGCCCCTCAATGGGGTCGCAGGAGAATGGTAGGGTCGAGAGAACACATAGGGGCTCTCTGGGTCCACACCCACATTGGGGCTGGTTTGAAGGAGGAGGTCCAGACAGGACTCACAGTGAGGTGGGAGAATAAGAGGCTGCACGCGACCCCTCTTACCCAGAACACCAGCCCGTGGCAGATGACACAGCACCTGGCGCTCGAAGGGAGACAGGAGGGCTTCCATGCCAGAGGGGGGGCTGGTGTTGGAGCTGATCTGGGGGGTGATGCGGTTACGGTAGTCCTGGACTGTGAGCTTGGCCACCTCACACTCCCGGTGGCGGTTGTAGAGGATGAGCAGGGAAAGGCTGGAATGGCAGAGCAGGCGCCAGGCCTCGGCAGAATGAGGAGAACGGGTTAAAGACAGGAACGACGAGTGCTGCTGGTGGCGCAAGTACAGAACCAAACAGGACAGAGACGAGAGGAGCGGAGACATGTGATGTCTGTGAGAGCTGACGAGAGAGACAGAGAGAGAACAAGCAGTTAGAACCACAATGCACATCACCAACAAACATCTCACTGGTAAACAATGAGATGTTTATTGGTTGACTGGATAACAGTACAAATCTAAATCCAGCCCCACCTTATAGTCTCTCCATTCTTTTCCTCTGGTGGATCGTCTTCTCCTTCTCCACTCAGCTCTAGATCCTCATCTGGATCTATGTCTGGCTCTGGAGTGGGAGGAGGTACCAGCTCCTCTTGATTTCTCAGGCTTTCCACCTCCACTTTTTGCTGCTCTTCATGCTTTTCTTTCTTCATCCTCCGACCCCTTTTCGGTGGGGGAGGAGGTGACGGACTCTTGACCCGGGCCACCATGGGGGGTGGTGTGCGTTTTGTGGGAGGAATGGGTAAACTCGGCCCCTTCTTTGCGGCTGCGGGCTGAGCTGACGGAGGCGGCGGTGAAAGCGAGAGGGAGAATGAGACGCTGCCTGTGCTGGAGCGAGTGGCTGGTGATTCCCTCTCTCTGGAGAAGAGCGAAGGTGGAGCGGGGTTTGAAGCAGAGGGCTGAGGGACAGCGAAGGAATGAGGGGCAGAGGTGGAGGATGAGGATGAGGAGGGGTGAGGGTGTGCGGCGCTGCCGTTTGAAGAGCTGTGCGTGTGGAGGTGAGCCATCTCCATCGCTGTTCGGACCTCTGGCTGGTTGGCGTGGTGCTTTTCCAGATGACGTGCCAGAGAGCGATAGTGGCGGCCGCAGTACGGGCAGTGCTGCCGCCGGCTCACTGTGGCACCGCCGCTGGAGCTGCCGATGTTTATGTTTATATTGTTGTTGATGTTGGTGGTCGGGGGTGCCAGGGCACTGACTGGCTGGGATCTAGCCGGGGGTGCAACAGGTGCAGGGCTGGAGAAGGACGAGCAGGGGCGTCCCGGGCCTCTGGAGGCAGTGGGGGTGCTCTTCTTCTTTGAATTGACTGTTGCAGGCATCTTGCGTTTCTTGCGGCGTCGAAGCATTCGGCCTCTTATCTCCTCTATTTCCTCTTCTTCATCGTCGTCGTCATCGTCATCATCTTCCTCCTCTTCGTCTTCCTCGCGGTCCGAGTCACTGGGTTCAGAGTGCGTGAGGGGGGACGATGAGGGTGATAAAGACCAGGACGGGGTAAGGTAATCAGAAACAGACAAAGACAGCGGGTGGGGGCCGGCTTCTTCCTCCTGGTTAGACACAAAATTCTAATTTAAAACAAGCAAAGTAACAAGTTAAGAACAGAACTAGGAATTTTGGGATGATATTGCCAGTGTATATGCACAGAAAATACAAATTTTAGAGTTTGTCTAAAAGTGTATGGTTAGTCCACACACTGTCACTCACTAGTTATAGAACTTAACCATCAGAGTACATCATGTTCTACCAGACAGACTTTGTGTAAACATTTGTTTGAAAAATGAGAACCTTGTGAACTCTCCCTCTGTGTTAAGCAACAAAAAAAGTGGCAGCGCGATGTGTTTGAGTCAGTTTGCTTTACTTGACATTGTACACCCCGTGATGTGACTCGTGTGCACAGAGTCACAATAACAATGTTTTAACGACATACTGTACAGCCCTATGATGTACTGTATCTCGTCCGCTCGTCCACGTTGCTCACCATTGCATTCTCGCCCCAGTCCGTCAGGCTGTAGTCCACTGTGATCTCCTCCCCTTTGGCGATGTCACGGATTGCTATGACGACCAGCCGGACCTGAGTGCCACAGTGGACTTCACGAATTCGACAGTTAGGTGGCGGGTGGAAAAGCACAGGTCCCCGAACACCACTTCCTCCTTCCTCCCCAAGCTCTGGGACACTGACAAACATAAGCTCACATTAGGAATGTCATTCTCTTTGCTAAAAAAAGTGTTTAATCACAGTTATCAAAATATGGGTATGTGTGATATGTAGACACATGTACCGGTGATAGACACTTCATCTACAGCAATAGGAAAACAGTTTGACAGAATGTTAAATAGCTTATAAATAGGGAATAAACGTGACTTAAAGTGGTACAATGACACATTTTTTTGCTATGCATTCCACTTTATTCATTGATATCCTGGTATTTATTAAAAATTAGTCACTAGAAGTTATTAATGAAATTAAGCATTTTATCTTTGATAGGTTTTTCTGCTATGTTGCACAGCTTTAGGTGAGGGTGTTTCTTACCAAAGCTGAGCAGGATCAGGCAGGTAGTAGGGGCTGCCAGGTGGAGGGAGACGGTCTTCTGCCCCCTCTGGGTACTGGCCTTCGCCTGAGACAGAGTGAACATTATATCATCAGTCAAAGGCCTTATGTTTGAAAGACCGAAGGTGTATCTCCTTACTACACGATCCTGCTAATTACAACATGGGACATTTGTTTTCCATAAGCAACACAATGGACACCAACAGCAGGTGGCAAAGCATGCGTGTGCGTGCATGTGTGTGTGTGTGTCTATATATACCGGGGCTGTAGCTGTGTTCAGACATGCTCTCCTCCTCCTCATCTTCTGTTACATACGCTCGGTCACACACCTTCACAGGTGTCCCCTTCCTTTTTCTCCCACACACGCGTCTGCAAAAACAAAAATCAATGCTTCGTTTTAACATAATGACAACATTCAGACGGACACAGAGTCTCATCCTGTAAATATTACTGAAGGAGGCTGGAATGAACTGAGCATGTGCAACCTGTGTCTGCTCAGAGACTGATTTTATGAAGAAGGCAGAACAGTAGGTGTGAACCACTTAACTCAAGACGACGGCTGCGTAATTACTGTTAGGGCTGTCACGATATTCATATCTGAGTTGACGATTATCATACAAATAAGACTTTATGCACAAACACCTTACGAAGAAAAAGACATTTACTAGCACAGAATTTTGAAACACAGAATGATTTATATTTCTTTTTGGCTTTTGTTTGTAAAAATTGAACATGGTATAGCAGCTATAACATGATTTAAATATACAAAGCCCATTACTGAAACATTGGACCAAGGTACAAAATCAAAATAAACCACCCCAGCGTTAGTCGTACGTTGAACACAAAGCAGAAGAAGAATGGGACGAAATGAGATGATGTTATTAAAAGAGCGACAGTGAAACAACAGTAAACGATGTGGAGATAATCATAAAATATGTTATTTGTGTTAGTTTCACCCCCCGATGGAAACGATTATCACGATTATTTCAGATAATTGTCCAGCTTTGCTTTACTTAATAATCTGCATTAGTCCTTTAAAAGCAAAAGCATGGTTTCTGCAGGTTTTAACAAGTTAAATTTAACACCATTATGAATGCAATTTGAGACCTAGTTCATATTCATCCAGGAAAAAAACAACAACAACGCTACAGAGGATCTGAAAGAAAATCAGAGTCTGACGTTGCTGATGTAAATACAGAACATTGGGTGGTGGCAGGTATTTGCTGGTGACTTTTACAAGGGCTTTGTGTTTTTTTTCTGATTTCCCATGTGGCCCCGATGTCTTTATACCCAGAGTTACTGATCTGAGCATTTTCTTTCACAAAGTGCAGCAGCTTCAAATTCATCATTTTCAACAGGCTTCAACCAAGCACTGCAATCGAAGTCTAATAAAAGCTGAATTACTACTACTTTCTATACTAGTGAGTTGAACTCGAACCCATAGTAGAAGAAGACGAGGCCATGGTGACAGATGATTGGACTTCTACCTTACTTCAGACTCCACTTCAGTCTTACATCCATGGTGGTTCTCTGTAGTTACAAGATCACCTTAAAACCAGGTACCCTTACGGTACCAAACATCAATACTTTTATGGCATCGACCAAAGTGCAAAAAAGTCATTTGATACTAAATTCCACTATGTAAGGAGTAAATCTCATCAGTGTCAGTGCACACAGCATGCACGTATTAGGTACATTGTTATTAATGATATCAAGTTGTGGTAAATAGGTTTATTTTTTATTCATGAAATTAAGTGTAAAAGAATTCCGAGCAGCTGAAAAGTAATACTTTTGGTTTTTTTTTTTTTGTTGAAATGGAAAATTGACACGGAAAAAAAAGTATTGTTCAGGAATCGGTATTGAAGCCAAAGTACACGCGGTCAATCGAGGACGACCACTGACAGAGCTGCACAATAAAACAAACTGTCAGCCTGTATATAATTGCGAAAGGCCGCAATTTAAAGTTCCACTTGGTGACAATTTGGAAACAGAAACGCCGAACAGCGAGAGGTACTTTTTTAATATCAGTTTAAGTTTGTATGTCTGACCTGGAAAAACACGCATTTCAAAATCACGTGTGCATCTTCCTGGACAACCACTCGAGTAATCACACTCACAATATTGTGCACATTAATCACAATAAGACAAATCACGCAGCCCTACTATCGAGTATCAAAATACGTCTTGTCATTTGATACCAAATACCGATACCTAAGGAGTAAATGTCATCAGTGCCAGTGCATGCAAAGCTTTTGTATATTTATGATAATATTATGTTAACAGACAACTTCAAGTCGTGGTAAATGGTTTGTCTTAGATTATGAAACTTCTTTGAGTGTATACAAATGCTCAGGAGCTGAGAATGTATACTAAACAGCTTTTACTGAATTGTGTAATTTCGTTTTTTGTCCAGGTTATTAGTACTAGTACCGTAAATCTTTTAACAAAACCCAATCCTAGTCCGTTGTTTAATGGTGTGAATGATGTCTGATGAAGGAGCACCAGAGACAATGTCATCTACTGTGAACAGGTGAGAAAGACACGATTTTAGGTGTTTTCATTGTAATTATAATTGAACAGAAATAGCCCCACCCCTTTACTCAATCACGTCAGACTATAAATACATTAACGGGGCACTATTTAGCACAACAAAGCGTCCGTGGTTCACTCAGCGTGGTGACAGGGAAGTGTTTGTGGATGCATTTTGTTGGTGGTCAGCAACTTTGTTTGCTCAAAGCCAAACAAGTCATGATCGGCACCAGCTGAGCAGCCCAAACAGTGAGAGCAGCTGAATACTACCGACATGGGGGGCTGGCTAGAAAAAAAAAATACATGTTCAAGGCTCCGCAGTCCACGAAATCAGACGCATGGCTTATCCAGACAGGAGCTAATGTACATAAATGATGACTCCTGCTGCTGGGGGCATGCTAACGTCAAGCCTGCTAAACCTCGGCTAGCCTGTTAGCTTCCAGCAGCTAGCGTTGAGACTTCTGCCCCGTCAAAAACGTCAAAAAATTCAACAACGACAATTAACTGCGAACGGAGGCGGCTACGGGAACGCGTGCACCAACTGCACACGGCAGCCCCGAGCTAAAACCGAGCACAAATCACTTCCTACGGTCCGTTTTCTGCAAAAAATAACGCCGAAATCATGCACGCGAATAAAGCCTTGTAACGTTAACTAAACAAACGCGCACGCTCACAGCGCGTGCGTCTCGGGCTCTCGCATTTTTTTTTCTTTTGCAAATCCCTGCTAGAAAAAAAAAACAGGCGTTATGGCGGCAAAACCCGGGGCTCGCTGGGCGCTACTCACCCCCGTGGCGGCGGCGGCTTGCTCCCATCCCCGTCGCTGTCGAGGGTCGGTGGCTCCCGGTAGTCAAAAGGCGACCGTACATTCTCCGCCATTAGGACTCCCTTCCCTACCTCTCGCGGTCCGGTAGATTGTTGCTCAACGCGCATGTGCACAACATCCTTTGGGGTTCTAATGGTGAAATGGGGTGCACCCTCATCTCAGGGAAACACAGCCCCAACGCATCGTCAGGTTTCACGCAGAACCTTAAGAAAAATACAGCGGAGTAGCTTTTCTACGGGACCTGGACGTGGACTCGAATCAATGCGCCTTCCCTGTTTAACAGCGAATACACCCGCAATTAAAACTGATGAAAACTGACTGAAATTAGACCTCTGTGGAATCCAATTGGCCACGATAATGTAGGATAACACCCATTACTTTGTGACATTTCAGCAAATTAAGAATATCTATAGATATATAGGAAATACGTGACTCACGGATAGGGTTTTCAGAGGGTTTACTGCTTTGGAAATAATTATTAAACCACTTGTGATATTTTTTTTTGGTATAAATCCTAAATAGCACGCGTTTGAAATCAATCTAAGTGAATATGTGTGCGTTCATTCAACACAGTATGTATACATTGCACTTGAGCAAGTTTTATTTTTAAGCTCTTTGGATGTTTTCCCACATTTTTGTACACATATATGATAATAATAATGATCCAAATGATGCTAGATCATGTTTTGTTTTTTATTTAAAAATGTAAAATTGCAGAAGGACCTCCAGACTCCGCAGCCTTAGGGGAAATGCTAGAACCCAAACATCACCTCGGCCTCTGAAAACCGAGGGAAAACCCAGATTCATGTCAAAATCAATGTGGAAAGCATCAAATGAACCAAAGGACTTTTCCCAGATCTTAACGTCCCAAGTCTTTACGTGTTTTGTACACAGACAGATGTGATAACTCTGCCAATAAAAACTCTCTAAAATTATGTGAAATAATAGTATGTATGTAATAATGTGTAAGATTTTCTTGCTGAATGACCCCCAAACACAAGTCTTCCTCAAACTTACTCAAATACTGTAATAGCTTAAAAATATGTGAAAATGAGAAGATGTTGAGGTTCCTTTTGCAAGAAAATGTGACATTTTTCAATAGAAAACGTATCATTTCACTTCATTCTGGGCCATTATTATTAAAGTATCTGCGTGAAAAATTCAGAAGCAACGTGTCTCCACATTGACATTAACTTGGTTCACGAGTTACAGCAGCAAAGAAAGCCCTTCATATAAAATATAAAACATGATCCTTATTTGTACAGTCCTGCATTTTGTGACCTTTGAGCCCCGTTTGAGGAAAAAGTCCCTCTTTTTACACTTAAATTGTGTATACATTAGGTTATACTGGTGAGAAAAGAGATTCAGTTTGCAGTAATTCTGATTTTTAGGTTTTTAAAGGCTGATATAATAATGGTAGTTGACGACCAGTTAAATGGCCGACGTCACTGCCCCTGAAAAAAGTTCAACACTAACAGAAATGATCTATTTTTGACTTGATGAGAACCTGGATAAACGTTGAACTAGAAGCAGATCTAAGGTTTTACGTGGATCGTTCGGAGGTCGAGACACACGACCCCTGTTCACGATGAGCTGGAGAAAAGGCAAAGATCCTCTCTGGTACAGATGGATGAATCCAAAGGAGAAAAGAAACAGCACGCATTTCTGATGGGAAGGAGAAACACAGCTACACGACAGAGGAGTTCACCAGGTTTATGGATATTAAACATGACCTTTTCCAGCAGGTGTTTGAAGGAACAAAAGAGCGAGGTTGAGATCATAGAGTGGAACGTCTGAAACCAGTGGAAATCTTTGATAAACCAGATTTTTAATGGGATACGAATGGCTGCACGTGAACAGGAACATTAATGGAATATTTATTTTTCTTTAGTCACGTAAATGTCCTTTTCAGAATAAGGGCAAAACCCATGTAAACGTAGTCGCTGAACATCTTACTGTCGATACTCTCGGGGTTTTTAGTCTCACCTGCACGATTTCTTGTAGTTTTATGTTGTTTTTCTTTTTTGTTTTTATCGTGCAAACTAATAAAACTATCGAATTCAAAGTAATTCATCAATAAATGTGGAATTAACCGTAAACAGTCCAGGCACTTTTAGGTGCGACGCTGTCGTTCTGAGCTCTAGAGTCATTTCGCTTGAGATGCCTGATATTATCCATCGGCCGCTATCGGATCCAAGTTATCTCTAATTTGTACGCATGCTGCGGTGTAGCGGTGTAGACCGCCGAAGCCCGAATAAGGAGAAAAGTAAAGTTACAAGAGACAAAGGTTATGACTGGGTTTTAATCTTCAATGCACATCCAGTTTATTCATCACAAAAAAATGAAAGAAAAGCAAGAAAATCACCATATCAGGAACCACGCCGTGTCAGATACGTGAACAACTACAGTGAAGTTGTTTTGAAGTGGAGCGTTTAATGCTTTTTCGCTACAAACAGTAACATCCTACCGTAACACATTCCACGGCTCTCGTTTTGTTCAGCTTCCAAACGGGAGGCTCGACTGGGTACGTTTTTCAGAACCACTGGCCCCAACGTCCATAACCGTGAACAGTGTAGCAGCACATTCAAGTATAACGTCGAGAGAACTTTGTGACCAGAGCAGCAAACATGACACTTGATCATCACAGATTGTGCCGAACCATAAGCAATGCAGGCATTCTTCAGTCTATACACGCAAACGTTACATGTGATTGGAATTATTTGGAGTGGATATGTTAATAAGCTGGTACATCAAAAAGCTAAGAGACCTATTAAAACAGCACATGGCTACAGGTTCGCGTTCACTTCAGTCACAGTTTATCAGTCATGTGTTTTGGCTACATTCTAGCAGTTAGTTCTACGCTGGAGTGTTAGAAACAGCAGATCATTAGTCAAGAAAAAAGGTCGACCGGCTTAAATAAAATAAATTACACACTGTGTACAAAAAAAAAGAGCTAATTTTAACAGTCTAACGCTGCCACCGCAAGAAGCGAACCGACCTTTACACAGTTAAATCCTGCACTCGCTTTATTTGTTCCTCAAAGGAACTTGCAACTGTGGCAAACTAAGGGTCATTTTAGCACTTGGTTTGGAAATACCAGCGTCTGGGAAAGCCGTCTCCTGGGCTTTGTTAAAGGAGCTTACTTGTGATTTCTGTTAAGCAGTACAATTTTTTCTAACCACTAGCATTCACAGAGTATATTCCACACAGCTTAATATTCAATTTGGAATACCTAACAGGAAAAGCTGGCTGTTAGTGTCGAGTGAGTTCATTCACTGTTGTTGAAGGATTGACCCAAAAAAGAAGAACGTTAGACCTCTCCGGCTCCTTCCCTCTCTGTGTGCAAGGCGTGGAGGGTCTGAGCAGCGTGGTCGGCCCAGTGGATGAGCTCCAGCAGCACTCGATACGTCCACACTTTGAGCGCAAAAACTCCAGCGGCGCCGTCTATTTCCTACACGAAAGACAGCGAGTTAGAACCAGTCACAGTACACACAGTCCCTCACGCACGGTCTGGGTCCGGACGCTGAACCGACATCGGACACGAGCAAATAGGTGATTAATCAGTGGTTTTTAGTTGTTTATGGAGAAAAAAAACATCTACTATTGTATCTAAGACGTGAAACACGTTAAACATGATAACATTTACAACCATCAAAAAGCTTTTCGACGCGTTGGTCACGTTTGACTCGACCTTGATGACTTCAGGAAAAGTCATCAAATTTCAGACTAAAAAAATGTCAGCAAGTAAAGAAGAACGTCTGTAGTCAGTGCAGGAGCCAGTTATTAATAATGTCATAAATGAGTCTTTCTTGTAAAGTCTTAATTAATGTGTCTAAGTTTCATTTTGATGAAGATACAAACTGTCCGCGTTGAATAAATCCATGGTTTTCTGCGTTATCTTGTCCCTAGAACGTCAAACAAACAGTTTTTTTTTTTACTTTTTCCTTCATTATTAGTATTAATTAGTTAGTTAGTAAGTATTAAGTAAGTATAATTAGTAAGTATTGGGATGCTGCTGCATAAATCTGACTCGGCGACTGTGCCGGACAGTCTCGTCTCATGAATACTTCAGACTCTATGTCCATTTCTACATCACACATGGTTACTCAGTCTCAGTTTCACAAAGGTAAATAAATCTAATGCAGATCAACTGATTTTCTAAGACATGCGTCATGTCTACATAGAGCTACTATCATGTAACACAGGGTTTAGACACACCCCGGCTTAAGCCTTAAATTTTACATTAAACTCTTATGTTATTAGAAGATAATCGAGGGCCGACAGCCTGGAAATTCCCTCCTTTGTTGTTTTTTTTTTTTTATATGAAAGATATATTACATTAATATATAAAACACTGGTTAATTGTATGTTAAAGGTGCAGTGCGTGGGATTTAGGAGCATCCGACTGTGTCTATGATATTCATAATCATGTTTTCATTAGCGCATGATCATCTGAAAATGAGAATTGTTGAGTTTTTGCGGACGTAGAATGAGCAGAGTTCGCGATGTTGCCCTGCCATGTTTCTACAGTAGGATGGACAAAAACACTGGCTCTGGGCCATTTTGTACCCATTTTTACAGACAAAACGTCAAAACTTTCAAGGGCCCTTCGTAAGCATTAAGTACATGAACAGAAGTGGTTCATTATTGCATAACAATTACATAGACTGAGATGGGTATCAGTCGGCTGCAATCTGCAACCTCACCACTAGGTGCCTCTAATCTTACAAAATGCACCTTTAATATTTGCTATGACATTATTAATACCCTAAAACTTTAAAACTTTAATGGAAATTAAAACTTTAATGGAAAACCTGTTGCCTGCAGTGGCACCTGTCTAATGTCGGGCCCTACCTCATTACACTGGTGGTCTGGGGTCACTTCCAGGGTCACGTCCCCGGTCTCCACCAGATCTTTGGTGCTGACGAGCAGGTGTTCCAGCCTCTGGCGGACGCTCTTCCTCATGCTCTCGTAGTCACCCTCCAGCTCGCCCCATTCCTCCTCTTCTTTGACGGCGACGCAGTGAATCAGCCCCAGACACTGCCGCAGGGCCGAATGCAGCAACTGCACCTGCTCCTCGGTGCTGGGCTCCTGCGAGTCTGGGGACAGGGACACGATGCGGCCGCCCTCTGGGGTGTGGTCCTCCAAGAAGGTCTCCTTCTCTTTCTGAAAAGGTGACAATGACACATTTTTGTCCACTTGAGTGAAGAAAAGCGTCCAGGAGCTGCCTCTAGCCTTAAACTTGTACCTTGAATTTTATTTTAGCTCAATTACAAATTTTAAGTGACAACCTCATTGATTGTATTGATGTCTTAAGAGGTGGTCCAAATGGAGGATGAGACAGTGAAGCATGACAGCAGGAAAAAAATCCAATACACTCCATCCATTAGGAACCCCAGAGGAAATGGAGGAGAGAGGGGGGGTGGGGGGGCTCTTAGTGTGATTACATTCTGCACCACAGCATCCCTTTTAAGAATAACCAACTATCTACTAGTGCATTTTAGTGCCATACGCTGTAAAAGTCAAATACATAATTCAAACCCGACATGGAGCTAGCGACACAGTGGGAAACATGCAGGCAATGCAGCTACAAGTAACGGGAAGGGGAGTGTGTCCTGACGGGCCGGATGTAAATAAAACGAGCGTGTAAAGTGATAACTCACGTATAGCTGGAGCAGACGGGTACATTCGTGGTGCAGTAGCCGGGCAAGAGCCACCGCTCGCCCCGTCCGGGACCGGCCAGGCACCGGCGCGTCCGGCACGTCCGCGGTTATCTGTTTGTGCTCCTCCTGCTCTGCCATTTGCACTCCAGCCCCGTTTTTATAAAGGTGGCTTAGCAGCGAGCTGGAAGTGGACCGAGCAAGTAAAATAACCCCCCCCCCAACACGCACGCACAGCGTCGTCAATGCTGGCACCGGGACGACGTGCTCTACACCCCGAACTTCTCTCGGATACACTTCGGCGGTTTGAGCACGAACCGGCGGATCCGTGGCGTCAATGAAGCGTGTTCTCGTCGGTGTTCATGTTGGCGTGCACGCAGCGAGGGGATTTAATTGGTTCCGCAAGCCACGGGGGCGTTTTTAGGGGGACGCACAGGAGAACCTTTTTTTCTCTTTCTCCCCCCCCCCCCAAAAAAAAAAAACCCAAAACGTCACCGTGCGGCCCACCCATCCCTGCACAAATAACAGAAACACTTTGTAATAACTGGCACCGAAACAAGCCTGCATTTATGTCATGAGCGCCTGATACTGAACGTGTGCTTCACATGTTCAGTATGTTTCAAATAACACGGACAGAAGTTCTACATTTTATATGAAACACTGCAAGAACAAGCACACCAGACAGCCATGAGGACTCCTGACCATCTTAATTTAAATATGTACACACCCTCTGTTCTTTTATGTCATTCATGTTTTTATACCCATTGTATGAGCATTAAATAAAAATAGTAAGCAAGTTAAAATCTTCCGTATTGCCGATGCACTTCTAAAATGATGCTTTTAGTTAAAAATGCTTTAATAAATTTATGGGGATTTGTCATTAGATTAATAATAATAATAATAATCAACCTGTTCATGGCTGCAAACACGTCTTTTCACCTTGTTTTATCCAAGACAATACAAAAAGACTTGGACATCATTTGTTTATTAAAGTTACTTTATGACACTCTTCTTTTCATAAATTAATATCTTACGAGTGCTCAGTAGTGACAGTGTACAGAGGTAAAGTCATTATCCAACATTGCTTCCAAAAAAACAAAACAAAAAATGCTGAAAAAATACACTTTTTTGCGTATTACTATGCGTTTTGATCATAACACCGTAGACTACATACTGTTCATGACGAGACATGTTAAATCAAGGACCTGTAATAAATAAATAAGTGGAGTAAATAGTTTTAATGTGTCGTGAGATGCTGCTGTGGTTGTGGACGGTGATTAAATCCAACCAAACAAGTGATTTAAATGTTTGCTTGAAAAACGAATGCGGTTCCGGGTAGTTACTGTTACCTGTGAGGTGGAATTGAGCAAACATTCACTTTATTTCCAAAATCAACTGTAGTTTGCATAGACAATACTGGTTATAATCTCTGCTCTTCTCTGAAAATAAAATAAAATAAGTACATTTTCAGTCTAAGAACAATTCAATTCTAAATGTGCCATATAATGTTACCCTGCAAAAAAAACCGCACGCACACAGTTCATGACGTGACTGACGTTCACGTCGACGGCGTCACAAACGCTCAGTCCTTCCTTTCAACGAGAGGTAAGACATGTTATGCAAAGCAAATATCTGTGTGGGCTTGTACACTTTCACAATCACCTTTCAGTTTTTTAATCTCTAAAAATATTTAACGTGTACATACACAGTGACAAAAACAAAAACAGTTACAAAATATTAAGTGGTAAAAGAGGTGTGTAATCTATAATGCTATCAAACTATATTCCCTGACTTAAGGCAGCTATGTACTGTTGTGACTTCTATGTTATAAACTAGCTTTGAATATATGTCAGCTTATCATCTTTTCTTTCAGTGTTAGTCCCTTCCTTAAATCACAAAGGTCTTGTTTGTATCTCCAGCGTACTGCGCGGTCAGTTCTTCCTCTTCCAGCTAAATTAAACTGTTACCATTAACCTCGGCTCGCTGTAGCAGTCCCTCGCCTTCTCTTTCCCAAACAATCCCCTCATCTTCCTTCCTCCTCTCCCCATTAGCATCCCACATATTTTCCATTTCCCTTACATCCTGATGATCGCCACCCACCACCACTCTTTCCCACAGATCATTCTCCCTGGTCAGTTGTCCGTCAGCCTCTCTGATCCACTGCACATCCTGATGATCGCTGACCCCTTCCCACAGCTCTCTCTCCCTGGGCGTCTGTGGGTTGGACGCCCTGGCCCACGACGCCGCCTGCTGCTGCTGCTGCTGGGGGGGGCCCAGAGCGGCTGCAGGAACCAGAGTGGTGACTGAGTTCAGGTTGAGGAGGGTGCTGCCCTGGAGGAGCTGTGGGTGGCTGTTGCTGGATAGCTGAGCAGGAGAAACGGTGGTGAGGTGCACCAAAGTGGGCGTTTGCTCGTGCACCACCTGCACCGTATGACACGTCTGCAGTTGAAGGAACTGCCCCTGAGATACGTTTATCTGTGGATTGAGTGGGAGCACCACTTGCTGCAGCGGAGTAAGAGTCCCGCTCACTGCTTCCTGGTTCTCCTGGCTGACGGATGACTGGTCGGTCGGAGCGGGCACAGAGACAAACTCTGCAACTTTCTCTGGGATCGACTCTGCGACCGAAGCGTCGCTGTTCTTCACCGAGCCTGCGTTCGATGCTAAGGCTTCAGCAATCAACACCTCAGGGTGGCTCTTAGCCTTGTGTGCAACGACACAGTCTTTCTTCTCAAACTTTTTGCCGCAAATCGGACACGAGAACTGGTACGAGGCCTCGGCGTCGTGCTTCTTCATGTGCCAGTTCAAGGAAGCCTTCTGACGGCAGGTGAAGCCGCAGATCTCACACCTGCCACAAGGAGGAGACAGTGAACAGCTTATGGTCACACAGTTCTACCATCATCCATCTGCACTTCACAGTATATCCTGAATACTTACAATCTTTAAGCCTTACCTTTTTTACTGCTTGGGCCCCAGCAGCATGTAAGCTACACTATATTATATAGTATACTATATTATCAGTTTGAGGACGATTTAAAAAAAACATCCCATATGTATTTGCTGAACATGCCATTCCTGCTGTTTTAAGTCCCATCATTCATCCCATCATCACAAGGATTTGTTCCCATTCAGCCACAAAATCCGGGTGATGCGTCCTGGCCTCCGGTCCGCATTCATGTTCATCCCAAAGGTGTGGGATGGGGCTGAGGTCAGGGAGCTGTGCAGGACACTTCCGTTTTTCACCACACTGGGACCACACAGTTCTTTATCGATTGAAACAGAATCTTTCTCGGGACGTTTTTTTTTATTTTATTTTTTTTTAAACCAAGCTGTTGGGGGCACACTGTTGTCATTACACGTCCCTATATTTAACCATATTAAAAAACCTAAACCTAAAAAACAGCAGCACACCAATACTACAAAAAAGTGCATGATCAGGGTTGTCCTCAAACTTTTGGTCACATAGTGTATTTAAATACAGGCTATTTTTGCACACTCCACACAAAACCAAAAAACCTTTCACCAGGAACTACATGAACTACATTTGTCCAAATCTTTCTATGCAGACACTGTGGGGATCGCACAAAAGATTTTTTAGCCCTAATTCCTCTATTAATGTTGAATACTTTCACATTCTTGCAGCATTAATGCTATTTTACAAACCTATGTCGAAGTGAACAGACTCCTGACTGTAACGATGAGTAGATACTTAGGTATACTACTCAAACGCTGTCAGACCTCCACCAAGGAGGCAGTTCACTGAGGAGTGAGGATTAAAATCTGTAATTACCGAAACATTATTGCAAATGCAGCCCTGACTGTCAGGAAATACTAACAAAATGTAATTGGTTTTGATGCTATTACGCAGCATCCTGACAAATGGGTAACAGCTTGCACTGAGTTGTGTTGTTTACTCACTAATAATAAACTGACGGACACATAATTACACATATTAACGTCTTTAGAACCTGCAGCTTGAACATATATATTTGGTGTCAGTAAATCACTCCTTATACTATTATTACCATCTCACTTTTAGGGTGGATGATTCAATAGAACGAAAAAAAAGCTACATTTCCTAAATACACAACACCTTCTACACAAGTAACTGCATGTGTTGAACGCGGATGCGTGTTCCACTATCGTTTCAAATGAGGTGGAAAAGTTTGCCTTCCACAAAATGTTATAACACACTTGAAACAACAAGAGTGCAGCTGAAGAGCAAGTAAACAAGGAACAGGAAAAAACGAAGCTTGCCTTCTTCGCGGGTCTCGTCATAAGACTTACCCACATCACATGAGATGAAACCGAGCGTAACGCGGTGAGCTGTGTTTACGGCCTCATAAACTGACTACAAACTGGGTGGAAAGCAGAGGATGTGCATTCAGTTTGGAACAGCTCATAAATGCAGTGGCTGCAGGTGTTAGCGCTTCAAGAGTCACAGTTTGTGTTTAAGCTTTCAGAAAAAAAAAAAGTGAAATGGATTTTGGACATAGCTCCACCCGCTGTTACTTGGGTGACTCAAACGTTGGCGTGAGAGCAAGATACATAACAATGACTTCAAAGTCGCATTAATTAACCAAGAGTGCTATGTGATCACTCAATCATATCAATTGTCTGTTCGTCAGCAGGATCACACAAGTGCTGGAGTGGAATGAGGAACCTGTTACATTTTGGAGCACGTACAGAAAAAGGTGTGGAACCTGGAATTTCTTTCTACTGGGTTTGGTTAAATTAGCAGACTGCTTGACCTTGGTGGAGGTATGCGGTCTCAAAGTGCCCCATTCACACTAATGCGGATATTTTGCTCGTCCACTCGTAAAAAAGCTTTTTAAGTCGTAAAAATGGAGATTTTTTAAATTGCAGAGTGAATTTTTGTTTAAAAACCGAGGAGGAAAATACCCGTTGAGAAAAATATACAAGAAGTTCCTCAATGTAAACTACATCCACAATGTCTTTAGTCTAGAAAATAGATGAACAGACGAATAGATTAAGATTCCTGCCTACTCACTGTATTGGTTTCTCTCCTGTGTGAATCATCCTGTGCACAGCCAGGTTATGGGCACTCTTGAAGGCACGTGCACAATACTCACAAATGTAGTCCCTTTGATCTGAAAGAGATAACAATCACCGTTGAACAGGATACCGATCTAAATACTTTGAATAGCATCTGTTGCCCTGACTTCACCTGTGTGGTGCTTGGCGTGGCGCAGCAGCTGCTTCTGAAGACGAAACAGGCGTCCACACGAAGGGTGGTCGCACACATATTCCTTTTTCAGGAGGTGCTGGTATTTAATATGGTGCTGAAATAAGAGGAGCGGGTTTCAGACACTTTTGTTTCTCTACACACCAGACCTCTAAAGCTACACACCACGGGATAAATTCATCTAATTGTACATAATAATGTATCTAACTTCCATGCTTGTATTTCAGCCACTGCTCAGTGCCAGTATTAGGGTGTTGTCATGGTAACGTTCGACTGACCTGTAGGTAGCGTGGGTGGGCTAAGACTGTACCACAGCCTTCCATTTCACAGCGGACGTACTGCACCGGTGGCTTCTTCCTGTTCCGACACGAAGAGGGATGGCTTATTCGCGCTCTATTCAAATAACACTACAGTAAATAAAATAAATAAAAGAAGACCTGTACCTCCGCTTTGGCTGCCGAGGGGCTTTGTCAGCTTTTGGTTGTCTGCCTGGCCTTTAAAAATAGAAAGAAAGAGGGGTTGTTTACATTCAGAATATTCAGGTCGCTACGATTCAATCATAAAACCAGAAAGACCTGTAATGACAGTGCATGTATATGCAAATCAGCAGGCTGCATATTTTCCAACTCGATATGACTGTCAAACAAGTAACACCGCTGTGATATTTGTTTAAGGATTTATGATTTGGCATCAGCTACGACAGGTTGTTTTTTCTAAGCGCCCTCGGTGACTGAATACCTTATCATCATTTGCCTTCCAATTCTAATCCGTTTCATTTACTGTGACACAAACTGCAGCTCGTTTTCCTTTTTCTCACACTGTATCTGGGTTACTATGCAAGACTCACGGCAGTGTAACATGTAATAATATCTGATAAACTAATATTAATCTATCATCTATAAATCAATCATTTATATCCTGAGCAGAATCTATTTGTATCTTTAATTTGCTTCCTGAGTGAAGCTTTTGTTATATGTTTATGCAGATCTGATACCAGGACTGTCAAAAATATTGATTCTGAATATTAATTAAATAGTTTCAATACTTATTGACGCTACGATACTTTTCAAATTCCAGTATTATAAGGAGAAGACGAATTTGTGCTAATTATGTTTGAGCTAAACTGTTCATGTACGGATCACCTCCATTTTGATCAGCCATCACTCCTTTTTGCATAAATTAAACTAATGATGTTTTCCTTACTTTCTGGCTGGCTCTGTGTTATTTCCTGGTGCGTTTTCAGTGGGCTCCTCCTCTTTAATGCGATTTTCCTCCTCTTTCTTGACCTCGTTCTGTTTTAACACTGCGCGCTGCTTCGGTTTGTCCCTAGGAATTCAAGAGAAGAACATTTTGTTACATTCACCCTGACGTTTTCTGCATACTTTAGTGATTAATATTCATCATGGAAAGGCAAAGAGATAAACGTACGTCTTTGTCGCAGATTTAGAGGCGAGGTCGCCTGGGTCCTCGTTCGGGGACATGTCTGCAACGCTAATACGGACATCAACATAATACTGATCGCAATGAAATTCACAAATCAAACATAGACTCAACATTAAGCTACTAATGGTTTTAAGTTTTATGACCACTTACTTGTCATTGCTTTGTTTCAAAGTGGTCGTTTCCTTACCTAAAAAAATAATTTTGCAGCCTCACTACATAATCTAGTGCAGTATTCCACATACAAGACAGGGTTTTATAATGCCATTATAATGCTTAAACCATACAATTTTCATGCTAATGTCTGAGCGTAATCAATGAAAATCTTTTTTATCTATAAAAATACTGTAATGAGCCCATCAAACCCCAGCATTGAAACCTCCTAGAAACCTTAGGAAAAACCCTGAGAAGATGATCAATTCAAAAAGGTGGAAAAAGATGAAATCATATTTAACCTACCGCATGATAGGGTCTCAGTCTTACGTTCTCTTGCGGCTCCTCTGGCTTTGGTCGGGGGTCTCCGTTTGTAAGATTTAGATAGCTTTGGTCCAGGAGTACTTTTACATACTAACACAATACAATCAAGTTTAATAACGTGTAACAAAATAACAGCACCAAAAAAAACCACAGGTCGGTAAAAAAAACTGTCCTTTTTTTAAAAATTGTAATTTTTTTTTACCTTTTTTGGCTGTAGATTTCTTTACTGCGGTGCTGTGTGTGAGAGAGAAATTGCTGTAAGTGCAGGATGAACTTCACATTAAATCTGTTAAACACTTTAACAATAAAACAGAACAGCACAAGAGTAGAGACAGGAAAACACGTGCTTTAATGTCACTTTAATCGTTGCAATATTTTGTCAACCTACAGCTTTAAGAAACACATTTTGAGCGCAGTCTCAGCACCACCCAGTCATGATAGGTGACTCCAGCAAATCTTTTTCGTGCAAGACATTCTTCCATGATGCGTTAGTGGTTTACATTTAAGGAATATAGAGTAAGATAAGTCGCTCATGGGGCATGCACTTACTGCTTGACAGGTGGATTTTTAGACGGAGATCCTGCAGGTCTCCCACGTCCACGGTGAAGACTTGTGGGTTTCTGTCGACAAGTGGCACTCTTGGACTCATTGATCTGAGCAGCTCCGACCCGTCTGGCTCGCAGAACACGCTCGGCACCCCCGGTCCCAGCGCGGGATTCACCGGAGGCCAGGGAGGTCCCTGCGGCTCTCGCGCGCCTCTTACGCCCTCCTCTCCCGCTGGACGCTTCAGTCGAGTCCGGGGATGATTTCGCGGCCTCCATTTCACAAACACCGGTGTCGCTGGTCGTTTCTGTCCTACAACATGTGCCTGAAAACTCTTTCCCTCCGAGTGCCCGCCGCTCTTAGCTTGAATTCTAACACTCTTAAACACTGTGGTTGTTGGTTATTAACGCAGAAAATTCAAAACAACGGTGCAAGGCCGTGGTGGCAACAAGTTTTGTTAGCTAGGTCAGCAAGGATTTTTTCATTTACGACGGAAGCATTGCGTTAACTAGCTTGTTAAGAAAATACACGCTAAATGTAGAGTCAAATTTAAAAACATTAAGCATTATTTACTTCTTAAAGCGATAGCAAACCTCAAATTTCTTCGGCCAATGCAAGAAGTGTTTAGGGTGCGTCTCCTTTAAGAGCGGCAGCGACAACTTGTGTATGCGATTACATTAGGTTGGACTCACGAGCTTCCATACTAATTAACGAGCGGTTGTGGTAAATGTAGTCTTTTTTTTCTTCTCCTAATTTATCGCGTTCTTTGTATTATTCAATTAGTGTTATGCAATTGCACTAAACCAGTAGTGATTTTAATCCCTCTCAGTTACTGAAATGAAATGAGATATTTGATGTATTTGATTTTTATTTTATATGATATTGGATATGGATCAAGCGATTATAAATGACATTTGTACCATTTTTTTTTTAACAAGAAGTGAAACTGAATGTGCCTGAAAATGTCAAATGGGGTCGCCACAAAAGAAAGACACTGAAATTTGACACTGAAGGAATTTGCCTCGACTTTT
>JAPQRN010022316.1:0-22558 GCA_037367275.1 Coranthus polyacanthus | reverse complement strand
TGTGTTGATGTTTGTGTGTGTCCCTGTGTCAAACTGACCTGAAGACCATATGAAGACCATATGAAGACCATATGAAAGATGTAAATGTGTGACGTATAGTAGCATGTGCGCTCTAATTTTTTATTTATTTTTTTTGTACATGTTTATCACAGAAAATAAGCTAAGGCTATTGAGTTTCAGGTAGAAAAAATGTATATTTGTACCCTTTTTCTTTTTGTAAAAATTTGAAACGGGTCAATTTGACACGAATACCATTCAAGGGTTAAAAGTGCACTATGGAAGAATTGCATGTTTGTAAATTTAGTTAACTCCATTACTAAGTACTGACAGTCTTGGCTGCCTACATCCGTGATAACACTGACTTCTGCTCCTCTACAGTTACAACACTGTGCAACACTAGAAACTATTAGCTTAGAAATGGAGCCAGCTAATTTGGACCTTTAAAGTGCTATTCATATTATGTTTAAGAATGTATTCAAACAATCTAATTTCCTCTTAATGAAATAGCCGTAAGTAACATTACGTATGTGACGTCACTGAAATGGGCCATTGCATTGAATAAAATATCGATCTCTAGCATTGTTGTAAAAACTTGATATAATATAAATACACAAGTCAACATAATATATAATGTAGGCCTAGTTTTAAAGCAGAGATGTTACATATTATAGCTTTAAATCACAGGAGGAGTCAGTCAACCTGTAATAAATGTAATATAACCTGAATAACACTGAATAAAACACAATTCAGACTCATCATACACAAAGCTTTCACACATACTGTAGATGGTAGTCAAATGAAATTCACACTCTGTTGGATAAATGAATATTATTATGCCTCCTCTTTCCTAGCTGCCCAAATCCTAATTAAAACATTGGTTTAATTAGAGAGACTGTACTGGTAATAGAGTTTAAACACAGCTCCGGTCTCTAGGTGCCAGCTCTCGGTATCTGAGGGTCTGTGCTCTGAGTGTGCAACTCTCAGAGGGGCTCCCTCCTGTCTCAGCACTCTGTGTGTCTGTGCGCTCGTGCGTTCGCGTGCCTCTTGCTGAGCCAATCATGTTTTTCACAGCTGCATTTGGCAATCACGAGCTATTCCTTGGGACCTCTGAGAAACACAGAGAGTTGTTGGCTCTCTGATGTCCAGTGATGTCTCTGACCCACTGACCCAGTGATTCAGAAACATCAGCTCCATTCTGTCTCTGCTGGGCTCTCAGATATTACCCTTCCCTCTGAACTCCATCCAGTCGCATCAGATCACTGCAAGGGCAGGAGACGAGGGACACATTTCATTCCAGGAACTGACCCTCTTTACTTGGGCAGGGAGCAGAGTGCCAACTACAATTTAGGATCAGCTTACTTTACATTAGCACATTTTATTCATGGAGTATTTACACCTGTTCCAACTTTCACTGATGTACGTTAATGAAACCTAAGAACAAGTGTGGCAGTATACACATATACAGTATGCCATTAGTCTGTGACAAAAGAAAGGCAAATTAGGGAGTGAAAAAATTAACTGGATATTGGCTAAACTATACTCCTGTTTTAAGAACAAGCAGTTGAGAAATGTGAGATTTTAGAACCTGGCTGCAAGGATTTGCTCCCATTCAGCCACAAAATCAGGGTGATGTGGCCTGGCCCTAAGTCTGCATTCATTTTCATCCCAAAAGGGTTGGATGGGGCTGAGGTCAGGGAGCTGTGCAGGCCAGTTCAGTTTTTCACCACACTGGGAAAAACATTTCTTTATTGATTGGGCTTCATGCACAGAGGCACTGCCATGTTGAAACAGGATCTCTCTCAGGATTTTTTTTTAACCAAGCTGTTGGGTGCACACTGTTGGCATTGCATGCTGCAGCACTCAGACTTCCCTATAGTTAAACATATTAAACCTAGAAAACAGCTGCACACCAATGCTACAAAACAGTGCATGTTCAGGGCTGTCCTCAAACCTTTGGTCATATAGTGTATATACTGTATCAGTGGAAATGAAATAAAGTGATTTTTTTTTCTTCTGCTGTAAAATCACGAGCAAAATGTGCCTTTGCTCAGTGATGTGGTACTAACACTACAATTTAAATATTTCCACGTGAAACTATTTACCTGATGAAAAACTACAACACTTTATGCAAAACCGTTCCAATGGCAGCAGAGTACACTGCCAGTTATTGTTTATACAGTCTAAAGGTGCTCTTACCAGCATTTAAGAGCACTAACACCAGCTGCTGACAAGGCTCTCGGGCTCTCCTGCAAATCCACTGATTTTCTATCAAAGTGTGAGAAACTGTCTGAGTGTGAACAAGGCGTTCCTAAAAAAGAAAGCATTGCTCTCAGAGAAAACTACTCAGAGTCAGCTTACGGCACCCCCAGACAGCACAAGTAAAGAGGCTACTTTGCATCAGGGTTTGCCATTTTCAGGAAATACGGACACATTTATATTCAAGCCCTTCTTTCGTCATTGGAGATGCACTCTGTGTGACCTCTGAAGGATTAGTCAGCCGTGTTTGATTTTTGGCACTGTGGAGTGCTGGGGAGAGGATGGTTACTTATTTGCCGATATCAGTTAGACAGAGAGATTTCTCGTTTTCTGCTTGGGTGGGAGAGACTGTCCCAGATTTCTTCCCTATCTGGTCTAAAAATCTGCCCTGCATATATAAACTGTACATGAAACATGCATGCACACATCGATCACTACCAACAGCAACACACAGTGTAACACACTGGGACACACCCTCGTTCTCTCTCTCTCTGTTTCTCCCCCTCTCCATTCCTGATCTTCGTTTGGCCAATTAGTAGATTAGCAGTCACTTTCCTCTCACATGAATCACAATATGGCTCGAAAGTTCCCTTGTACCACTGGGAAGCCCTCCAGCAGCACAGCAATGGACCAGAAACATTATACATAGTGTATATACCTTTGCAGTTGTATTTTTATTATTAATGTCTTTGGGCATCACAGTAAAGAGCCTCGTACGAAATTACATCAAAGCATGTACTATTTGTGGACTGAGCCATGAGGGTTTGAACGTCTAGATCATGCTGTGATTAATCAGAGCTGTTCATAGTCATCAGAGTATCTCTATAGATAATGGGTCAGAAGTCATTACCCAGTATCTGTGGAATTGCTTAAAGTAGGTGATGCTCTTGGACTCTAAGCACCAGTAAGTGATGTGTGATTTTGCTCCTCAGAAGACAGGCAGGCAGGATCCCTCCTTGAGGAAACAGCAACAACAACCGAGCACATGACCGGAGCTCTGAGCCAGCTTTTCTTCCCCTGGCGCTCTCCCTCCTCCCCTGAACACACACACACACAGCGGTGAGGCACTGAATACCCCCCTGTGGTCATAGGGGAGCCAGCTCAGTCGAGGAGAAGGAGCGAGGAGGAATAGGGGGGCGGGGAGATGTAGAAAAAAAAGAGGGAGCAGAGCGGCCGTGCGTAGCGAACAACCAAAGATCTGCAGCGACTGCACTGTCAGCTCCAGCTCTGACTGTAGTGGCTTGACGGCTCCTGCTGAAGTGGGAAGCATTTGAGCGTCATCTGTCTCTTTTTACTCCCAGTGCCCTGCAGCAATAACGGCGAAGAACCGGGGGGCTTGGTGCTTGTTTACTGTGACAGCTGCAGTAAGGCTGGTTGCCACAATGTGGTATTGGCTTGGATAGCAGCCTTCTTGCAGGGATATGTGCAGATGCTGAGTTACTGAGCTCCAGAGTTCAGCAGGAACACAGCTGAGGACCCTAGTCCAGATGGCTGGGAGAGTTTGGTGAGGGGAAATGGAGCTAAGTGTGCAGGACATAATCCAGAGACGCAGGGGCTCTGACATACACTAAGTGAGACTCTCCAGCACAGCATGAGTTACTGTCATTAACTTGGTGAAATGGCTTTCCCAACCTACATGCCCCTGTCATTGACAGACCTGACACGCCTCATTAATCTGTTTAGGCATGAGTGTGGCTGCCATCGTGTGCAGGTCTGCATCACTGATACAGGGTAAATAGGCTACAGCAGCCACTGGTGCATGACTGTGGTAACTAAAAACCTAGAACATGTAGTGTCTTGGCACAGGCAGCTGCCACCAAGCATCATAAACCCAGTCACTCTCATAAATATCCTAATGGCCTGCTAAATATATAATGAACCATCATACCTGATATGGAAAAATGTTGTTTTCGATTGTGTTCAGATGAAGGGATGACAATCCACTGAGGAGGGGGAAATTGACTGGATCATTGTAAAGTAGATAAAACATTGCTTTATTTTCTTGCTTTCTGATATTCAGGAGAATCCTCATCTTTGGGGAACATGGCCTTTCTTTATCAGTACTGAAGTGGTTAGAAGAAATCACTTTGATGATCAGTGCTGGAAACACACACTAATTCACAGAAATTCATACACATATAGTCAGACAAGCACTCACACAGATCAAACTGTGGAGATGAAATTCTCCCTTTCGCAGCATTATGTTTCAATTTCGTAACTCACGCTGTGGCTGAGTCACATTGTTTACAGAAACGCCTGTCATCATGTGCCCACACACAGGCCTCTTCTTTCTGATGTACCACTTATACAAGCTCAAATAGCAATAATGTATACAAGGGCATGGACAAATGCACAACTGTATACACACTTAGGATCAATTTCCTTAGTATAATGATTCAGGCTTGTAACCTGGTATCCAGTGACAAGGCACAACCATAATAGCACACAACAGACACTATGAGACTGAGGCACTACAACTCAAACAAATCTGCAGGTATCCTATATTACACTAGGGTGTATGAGCACACACACAACCATACACACAGGTAAGGGTCGTCAGGTCCCACCGTGTCTTTAAGGTACTACATCACTGAGTCATTCACCTTGAATGTGTTCATGTGTACAAGGCTTTCCTCAGCTGGACAGGAGCCAATCATTCAGCCTGCCAGTTTATAGCCAGACTGCAAACTGGCAAATTCAGGACAAGGTATCGGATGATTTAATGTGGAAAGGCATAGTCTAGTGCGGGTGTTTGATTTTAAATTTAATTATAGGGAATTCCTCTCTATAACTGAGTAACAAACAGAATAAGAGGCAACAGTGGTGCCTACAATGTATTCAAACCCCCACATGGGCGGACATAAATGCAACAAGAGTGCAATCATGTAAAAGGTGGATGTAAACTTGAGGTCATTCAAAGCTGTAGGGATGAATATGTACATAGGCATGAGACTAACACACTAGAGATGCTAATTTTCAATACAATACCAAGTTTCAGGTGCAGTAGCTATCTCGTTTTGAAAAAAAAAATCATCCCCCAAATCTTAAAAATGAGCCTATCCAAAAAGCAAAATGTCTAATAACATAGCTTAAAACTGTGAAAAAAGTTAAATAAGGAAATTCTTGACTGAAGAAAACAAGAAAACAAGCTTTTTTATATTGAACGCCAAACTTTTGATAATTTTAGCACCGCGTCACACTTGAAACTCTGTGCTACAAACGCATCATTTTGGTCAGTGGCAGAAAAGTTCAATGTTCAGGCCTTCGCGTACATACAGCCACACGTATACAAATGCAAAAACGCAAACACACTGCACAGAACTAGCTATAGGTGCTTTTTAATTTAGTAAGTGGCGTCAGCAGACGCGCTTAGAAAAAGTAAAGAGAAAAAGAAATGAGAAAGAATCTGTTCTGGGGCCACGATAACAGGTGAGCGTTGTCACAATGTCCCACATTCATATCTATAATTTCAGCACTGCAGCCCAAACTATAGCAGTTATAGTCACACTGCACACAGTGCCCTAAATTATACAGTGATTAATGTTTCCAGCATGAACTCAGTCACAGGTATAGTGTGGCCTGGGTACAGAACAATGCTTTTGGTATGCATTGTTTGACACAATTATGATCAACACTACATCTAGAAATGTCAACTACGTGGTGCTGGAACACTATTACTTACACTGTGTTTATGCAGCTTTATACATCTCTCACAGCTCTCATTAAAGCATACATAACCTGTGCGCTGCATTTAAAGTGATTCACTGATAAAGAATATTGCATACACCTATTTTGCAGTAGCTCTCAGTGCTTTTCTCACTGATGAGGTGAAGAAGAATGTGTGACTGCATCTCAAGGCCTTCGCTCACATAAATGGTGATGGATACAGACATCTCATCTGCTGTTTATCACTGTCTGTTTCCACCTGACCCAGTAACAGAAATGGTGAGGGGCAAGTGTGCTGTGGGGGAATCAATGTAGGAATATTTTACTGCCAAAAGTTATGGTAAATTCACATCAACTGGGGTTTTTGTGTGGCTTCCTTTTCCTCACTTGGTTCCAACTCCGCTGTATGGCACTTACATTCGTACTTATTCTTCTTCATCAGTATATTCAAATTTTCAGTCGCACATACGCTTTGTTTAAATTATGTTCTGTCTGTGTGTCTGTGCAAACAACAAGTGATAGCACTTATAAGAGCAGTGTAAAGAAATTTCCTTTGTGAGGACAATAAACAATTATACTACTACTACTACTACTACTACTACTATTACTACTACTACTATAAAAAGACGCCAGTCGGTCTTGGGAGTCACATTTCTTATGGCATCAAAAGCAAAATGAAACATACAGCTTTCTGCAGGAAAGTATTGAGTCCATAAACCAGCTGGGCCAGATATATTACCAAGGCATGATTTCTGTGAAGAGCAAATAACATACTATGGCAAGGTGTGGAGACAGACAGATATCAAAGCCTGACCACACTCTCAGATATGACGGAGCTGGGAGAGATAGTGTTACCAGAGGGCAGACAGATGCATCAGGGCTGCTCCTGTACAAAGACAGATCCAGTCCTGCTGCTCCTCCTGTTGATCTCTGCTTGGCAGCGTGGACTGCAGTTTAGATGGCCAATCAATAGCACACACTAAAGCCATTCTAACCCAGGATAAACACAACCACACCTCTAGACCAGCTGCACTGCTGCTGATTCTGTTGCTTACAAGAAAATCACAGACTTAAGTACACAAGCTGCTTGAGAACGCTTCGCCTTGCTTCCCAGGCCGGACTACTGTTTGTTTACACCCGTTAAATATTAGAATTCACAGTTTAGGATTATAGTAGCAAGAAAAATAAGTGTGTGAGCTACATAAGACTGACAGCACACAGTGTACTTCCATCGTCATTGCTATCTTATCTTCTTTGGATGCTGGTTTTTGTGACCACTTGTATAAAATTTGTATTCAGGTTGGTCACAATCACATTATTGTGTCACCTCTCCAAGGGCTCATGTCATTTGCAATGACATTACTTCCAAAAGCTTGAGTCACTGGGCTTATGGGTCTCTCCTGTCATGACCCGAGTGTTGACAGAGAAGGATCCAAATCCTGTTCTCCTGCTCCTCCTGCTTCTCAATGTGACAAATACTGTCTGTAATCTGGCTGGCCTGAGCTGCTGTAACACTATTTCTGCTGTATTCAGCTCACACCTGCTCCCTATCTGTGTCATGTAGTACTCTTTCTGCTGCACGTGAAATTAGAGGTATTTTTAAAATCGACTATATCAAGAATTTACATTTAGCCAAAACTGGTGGGGACCTGCACAAGCGCACAAGAGAGACTGTCGGCAACCTGGTTTTAACATTCATGACGTTCTAAAGTTCAGAGTGTCGCTGAATATGTGTTCAGTGTGACAGTTTGCCATGAATATGTTTAAGACCCTGATGTGCTAAGTCGTTCATTAATAGTTAACAATAAAGAAAGTCTGTGTTTATTTGTACCTTTTCCTTGAACATGTTAAACCCTGAATATGCGCTGCAACATATGTGAAACATATTCATGCAAATAAATATTGTTACTCTAAAACAAATCTTTTCACAAATAGCAGCAGTTCTTATGTTAATTTACTTAACATGTCATCTGTGGGTTTCTCCAGGAGGGTCTTCACCTGAAAACTCCCATCAATCCCACACACCCTCACCGCACGTATTTGCCCCTCCCTCCCCCGCTTCCTCCATCGCCATCCGTCCATCTCCCCTTCTCCCTGCCTGCACTGAAATTCCTCCTCTGCTGTTCATTTCTTTATCCCCCTCTATCCCTATTGTTCACGCAAATAATAAGAAACTGTGCAAACGTCCCTGACAATGGCATTATCCTTTTTCTCTGCTTTCCTCTCTTTCTCCAGGCCATGCCGCCCTATAAATAAGCACTATCACAGCATTTCCCTCTCCCGCCTCTCTCTCCTCCATCCCTCCCTGCCTCCTACTCACACACATATACATACTGCCAAACAGCATCATAAATCAAGGCATATGAGGAGGGAGGGAGAGGAGTAGGGAGGTGGGGGGGACGCAACCACACACAGTAGCACATTTTAACACATATCGTCTCTGACATCTTGCCTGTGTACACTGTGTATACAGCCACAGTGGTCATACATCTCCAGCTTGCTTATATGCTGCACTGTGAGAGAGGCAAACAGCTCATACGAGCATATACTCAGAAATCTACAAAGCCTGTCCTATACAATACAAACCCTCGCTCCTGCAGGACCCCTGTCCTATACACCGCCACCCCCCACCCCAACCCCACTAGCCCGCAATGAGAAAGGAAGAAGAGACACAGGGCTTACTCAATCTCCTGGAGCCGATGCATCCCATGGTGTATTCACAAAGGCCCTGGATACAAGCGTGGAAGTGTTACCCAGACACCGTGCATTCTCCCTCTTCCTCCTGCGACTCTCTCTTTCTCTCTGCTATTGCTTCTTTTTCTTGCTCTCCTGTGCTCTCCCTTTCTCTCTCTCTCTCTCTCTCTCTCCTGCGCTTGCTCGATCACTCTCTCTCTCCCTCCCTCTCTCTCTCTCTCTCTCTCTCTGTTTCCATCCCTCTCACTCTCTCCGGTGCAGTGTCTTAGAAGAGATCCGGTTAGTAAGTCAGTATGCCTGAGGGAAATAGATTAGGACTAAATAAAGATGTGAGGCATTGTCAGAATTATTTAAAATATATATGTCACATATTGTTTTATTTTTAGTGATATATGTCAATATCTACAATACCATTGCCAATATACCTGTAACATCAGGTTTAAAATACTCTGTTTAATATGGTTTAAATTACCTTTATTTATTGAGACAGACAATGATTGGATAATTGGTCAAATAAATATCAAGCAATAAATTTAATTAGAGGTTAAAACAGCAATTCGATTGACAGTGTGTGTACTGGGCTGCCACTAAAAGATCAATAGCACAGAGCTGAGTGTCGGGCTGCCATTGTTGTAGATATCTCTGCACTGCTGTAATATTGTTGAGCTAAAATGGGGGTTTTCTCTCTCTGTCTCCCTCTCCTGTGTGCGCTCAGCCTAACAATGCACTGCAGCGGTTTCCTCGCGCCTCTCCCCTCTCCATCACTCTCCTCCATCTGCTTCCCTCCCTTCCCCATCCCTCCCTCCCTCTCTCACTGATCGCTCAAAGACATGCACACACATACGCCAATACTAAACAATCATAAAAAAAACAGCAGAGGGTTTTCCTTCACAGTCAAGCTGCTGTTGAGTCTCCACCTTTTTCTCTGTCGTCTTTCGGTACTGAGCCTCCCCTCAGTCATTTCTACACCTAGTTCTTTTTTTCCCCTCTTCACTTCAATCACACCCCTAGATCTTCCTCTATAGTGATTTTTGTGTTTTTCTCCAGTATCCTTTCCCCAGGTATAAATACAATAAGGGGGGTGGCTCTGCTCTCCACGCCTCTCTCTCTTTTTTATCTAATTTGACTAGTATCTATACAGTACCTTTAACACCACCACACCTAAATCCTCCACCTTCCCTCAAAATCCTCCTGTCTCTCTCATAGTTTCATATCAACCCTTGCACTGTTTTTATCTTATTTTGCCATCTTTCTTACTCTCATCCCTTCTCTCCCTGGGCAGCCCCCTGCCCACCTCTGTGGTGATTACAAATTTATGTGGGCTGTCTCTATAAGTGTTTGCCCAGAAAATGACGCAGACACAGTCTGGACAGTGAAAGGGGGTGTGTATGTGTGTGTGGTCACTCATGTTTTGTTGAATTTACACACATTGGCTCAAGAAAGAAGAGCGAAAGAGAGCAGGACAGATGGGAGGACAGGGAGAATAAGATATGGGCAGATGGATGGAGTGACGGACAGAAATCAAAGAACAGTTGAGTCATGGGCAGGAGAGGTGTGGACACGATGCTGTGTGAAATAAAAATTAGCACTCCATAATGGATGGAGCAAAAAGTTTAAGAATTAAATAGATATTGTGACTTGGACGTGAGTTTAATATGGATATGTGACTTATCCACTCACATATCCTAATCCAATCCCTGTGCTGTAGGTTTATATATAGATGTGTGTTAGCTCCCTGGGTTGGTTTCCCATTGGGGCAGTGAAGATGAGGCTACAGGCTGCTGCAGGGGTCAGCCTCACTTGGTGCTGCTGAACCAAGAAAAAATTATATGTGTAATTACAGCTAAGTCTCTACTGTCTTCAACCCTGCCTTCTCTGTTTCTTCCTCCCCCATCTTCCCATCATTCTGCGTCAGTCAATGCCTGAAAATCACTACAATGCCACCGCCAGTCTCTCTCTTTTCACCGCATCACGGCAATTCATGCTCCTTGCTAAAATCCTCAGTTAATCTCTATCTATCCTGCTTCACCTGCCTGCTCCTGTCAATACAATGACAGTACAGTATTCAGCTCTCATTTTCTTTACACATCCTGTGGCACCTTGACCCTTTGCACCAGCTATATCTGATTCATGCTGTATACTGAGGTGTAAGGACAACACGCACTTATACAGTCCACCTGTGACAATGTAGTGATCTATAATACGGGCCAACAATGCAAGACAAGGTCAAACACAGAGGGAAGAAATTCATGACACTAATCTCTCTCATGATTCATGGTCTATTCACAAAGATAACTACTTCTCACTGTCAGTGTCCACTCCTTTGTAACTTTCACACATAAAGCATGTGTAATAACATGGACCGCCTTGCAACACATGACACAGATGACTTCTTCCATGTTCCTGTCAATTTGCTCCTTGTTTTCTTACCCGGGGTGATGACGCTGCACTGAATTTATAAGCAGCTGTTCCTGTTTAATATTATCTTTGAGACCTGAATGCCTCATTCCTGTAATCAGTGACTTTCATGTACCTGTCACTATCTGTCTATCAGCTCCTGGCTGTTTTGTAGGTTGCACTTCAAGGGTAATGAATAACAGCTTTAAAACTGTTTCATTCAGACACTCCAAAGATGTTCGGCACATGAATGGAAATGCCTGTTTCCAAAGTCATTCTCAAAGGTACTCTATCCATTTCTTTTGTCATTGGAAACTAGTTCAGACTCCTCTAAAAATTGCACTCTTCCCCATTGTTGCCTACTTTCCATATACCTTTTTATTCTGCACTCTGTTAAATCTAACTACTGCTAGACTGAGGTTTCTATATGTGTTAACTGGAACCACATGTAATGCTTCAGCCTCTTAGGAGCCACCAAGTTATTTAGATGGAGAAAGTGTGTGTGTGTGTATCTTGAGGTGGGGGTTGGGGGGGGGATTCTGACAGCCAAAAAGCATTAGGTTTCATATATAAAGAAGGAGAGGAAATATATGAGGGGATGAGTAGGAAAGGAGAAGTTAGTGGGAAGTCAACATAGGGAAGGGAGGAGGAGAGAAAAAGATGAGGAGGGAGATGGGTGGGAAATGCGGTGTGGCTTGTTTTTGAGGAGGGAGAGGGCGTAGGAGGTGGGTGGGGGCATAGAGGAGATATAAATGTTGTTATGAAAAGAGGCGGCCTCTGATAACATATTCTCTAATGGCCTTGGTTATGTAATTAGCATTGTTTTAGCCTGTGGGTTATAGAGTTTATGTAGCTGATGCTCTGGGGCTGGCAATTCCAAACGATTTAAGCTTGAATTCTTACGCACACACATTTCCGAGGTGTTTTATGTTTGTGTGTGGGTGGATGGTTTGCGCTTGGTGTGTATTCCTACACAAGGCAAAACCTTGCGTATGAGGAGTTCCCAACTCTCCTCTATTATTTACAGTTCTCTCTCCTTCTCTCCTGCAATTACCCTACATTCTCTCTGCCTTCAACCCTCCTCGTCTAGACCACCGCTGCACTGTTTATCCTCTGAGATGCTTCTGTATCCAGCCTACTTCCCTGACGTCCACTCCCCTGAACAAGCCTATCTGTCTTATTTAGAGTCATGTCAGTATCTGCAGGTTTCCACTTTGCACACCCTCCTGTCTTTTATCTCATCTGTAGCTGATATAGATTTGCTTGCTGTCAGAGATTCTGGGGGAATCTTCTTCCCTTAAGGCAGTAGTCTGAGCTGTGTAGAGAACAGTAGTGTGTATCAGTGTGACACCTGCTGGGGCGTACATGGCACTGCAGTCTAACGCCGGCTTTGAAAGGAAGCCAGTTTGGCAGCAAATAGATTTTTCCTCTGGGTGCTGAGTAAAGAGACCATGTTCTGTCACAAGTATGCAGGTTCTCATCCTGACTTATGTATGTGTGGAATTTTGACTCAGTGTCTAAATGGTTTGTGCTTTTTGAGCAATGCCATCTCAGCTGCAACTTCATTTCAGACTGCATTTGTCATTTATCCTGTAAAATTAGTGTGCTCAGCAAGCATATTCCCAAAATCAATATTAAATAAAAGAAGGGTATTTCTGTATTTAGCTTGACTGAGTGCATTCCACTTTAAAGGTAAAACATTTGCCTAGCATTCAAGTCACTTCACACTCCTCTTTAGAGGAGAGAATTAGAATCTACAGAGACTATAGTTGTGTACAGATCAGAAATGAACAAACTCTGAGCATTGAGATATTATGAGCAGGTATGACTCACATTAGCAGTGGGAGGTGGAGAGGGAGGAGTGGAAATAAAGATAGGAAGAGGAATAAAAGTGCAGCGTGTGGAGGGCACACTGAGAAATGGAGGGATGGGGGGAAGAGTGGTGTATGTGTGTACAGGAAAAAAATCTGCATAAAAGAAAGAAAGTAAGACAGAGAGGAAAAGAGAAATATGGCACTTTAGGGAGGGGAGAGAGGAACTGTTCATTCCAAGGTTTGGCTGCATTCCAGCCCGTCTGGCTCTGATACTGACGGCCTCCTGCTTTTTTTTTTTTTCCTTTGGTCTTACCTCTAGACTGACTGGACCCCAGAGCTGTCTTCTCCCTGCCTGATCCAAACTTTCCAAACTTCACCATGGCACCACCCATTATTGCAGCTGTTCCGAGAGGGGCAGGAGAGCATAAAACATGTGTCAATTCAGCTTCCTTGTTCCCCTCACTGGTCAAACAAACGAACGGGCTGGAATTTGGAACCTCAAACAAACTTTGACCTCTTCATGCATGAGCATATCAGACAACCAAGAGCCGGGAGAGCGAATGTGTGCACTTTTTTCTTCCTTAAGTTGCTGTGGAAAGCTCTGAGTGGAAATTCGACACATTTTTGTCCCAGTGGAAGTGAGGAGAGACTGGAAAAATTCTTTGTGGGACAATAGGCTATCAAAGACCCCAATGACCACTCCCTGTAGTTCACAGACATGAATCAGGCAGCGCAGGTTACACAACGGGTACTGCATGCAGCAGACAGACGTCAGCTAGGACCAGCCTATGATTTCAAAACTCCATAAAATACGTCAGCTATGTCTAAACCTACAGAATGCATCATATGATGATCTGCGTTTGATGACAATGTACCTAATAAACCATTAATCAGACCACATATTACTCACAAGATGGTCATAAGTACCTCATATTGAGCCTTAAAGAATGACAAAATAAAGACAGTGGGTTAAGACAAATACAACTGTTATAAAGGTTTGGTGACGTGTTTGAGGATATTCAAGAAATACAGAATAAATATCAATAAAGTGAAACCCAATCTGCTATATATTTATTTGATCTTAAGGAAATGAGACAGATAAGGGGTTTCATTTGCACTTTTAATATGTGTTTATACAGCATAAAAATGTCAAATGTTGTAATACATATTAAATTAATATCAGAGAGACTTGGTTATAAACTTGTTAGAACAGGGATTTCTTGCTGCATACAAGCAATGTCTACACCTGAAAGTGAGATAAGACTCAAAGGTGTGGGCTGGATGAGTCGTTGCCAAGGGTGTGTATGTGTGGGGATGAAATAAAAAGGGACATTAAGTCATAATGGTCAATGTGTAGGATGGGAGGTGCCATTGAACACCAGGTGGACGACAATCACATCCTTGTTGTCAGGATAAACAACAGTTAGACGTGAGAAAGCGCCATGAAATGAATTGACTCTCTTTAATCGTGTGTGTCTGTGAAGTATGGACAAGCATGTTCACTGCCTTAGTTCAAAGGAAATACTGCAGCTCACAGGACAACAGGCAGATTAATGCCTTTCCAATTGGATCGCCAGCTTTGCCTGTTGAGGCAAGAAAAACATAAAACCAGTCTTCATTTGTCCCGAAAGTTAATAAACTCACACGTAGCTATTCCATACTTCGGCCCTGTCTGAGCGCACTTTTTCAGCCATTTTACCTTCTTACCCCTGACTGCTTTTAGAGTCTGTATCTAATCAAGCCTCTAGCCCCATTATCTCTCCCTCCCTCTTGCTCCCTCATTCCCTCAGTCTGACCTTACAAGGAGAGGCAACAGGGTTGATGTCATTCAATGAAGAATGCTGCAAGAATCCACAGAGAAAGGAGAGCGAAGGGGAGGGAGGAGGGGTCTGACTGGACAATTTGTGAAAACACACACATATACACAGCAGGGTGAGTGAGAGAGAGAGAGAGAGAGAGAGAGAGAGAGAGAGAGAGAGGTGCTGTTTACATTGTAATATACAAGTCCTAAGCCAAAGTCAAACGAGAAAGAACTTGTTTGGAAGGATGGTGTCATTCCTTTTCCAGACTGAAAAGCAGCACAGGGGGAGGGTCTTATACTAGCTGGAGAGAGAGAGAGAAAGAGAAGTTACCATTACAGAGAACTCATACTCAGCTTTGGAAAAAGAAGAACAAAAAGAAAAGGGGGAAGTAAAAGGGAGATCCACACTGCAGCTGTTTTAACAGGGTGAGTCATTTTATATGCTGTTAAGAGGAAGGAGGAGGTGGCAGATCATACTTTTTAGGGCAGACTGCTACAGGTTACCTAATAAGGTAAGGTTTTTTTTTGTCAGTGCCAGCATTATCTACCACAGAGAGCACAGATTTGACTTGATGTGGGATGTTTTAACACCTCGGGGGGGAGAGGTATGTATGCATCCAGTGTGGCCTGCAACATTTTCGATTTGCTTATATACAAAAGTATTTAAGTGTCTGGTTCAGAGATACCTCTTGGTGAATGCCCGGCTGAACAACCGTTTAGTGAAAATGAACAATTTGCCTTGAAGTTGCTGAACACTAGCTGATGACTGGCGATAAGGAATGGGCTATGCGGAAGCTCCGACAGGAAGTCCAGCTAAAAAGTTGTCTACGCTAGATAGCTAGCGACGCAGCTTTATGGCTTTAGTGTACATTAGAGAATAGCGAAATATTTAGCTGGATGACAGCACAGTCGAGAGAAGCCGGCTCCTTTGGCGAATGGAGAAGGGCAGAAAGGGCGGCGTTATCCGTTTCGCCACAAATGACCGAAGCTTGCAGCTTGTATTAGGGGTGTGTGCGCGCCAGTGAGTCGGAGCTGGGCTAACGTTAACGTTGATGCGAGCGTCAGTTGAGGCAAAAACAGAGAGGTTGACGTTCATCATACGAGGCGTCTGGTCGTATTTACACGTGAGTAGCAGTTGTCATTTAACCGCCAGTTGATATCCTAAAATGTGTGAAACTACAACAGATTAAACAACACTAAGACAAGCTAGCGTTATGGCATTTAATTGCCGTGTGTGTCGAATACACTCTGACGGCTAACAGATTGTGTTAGTATTAACGTTAAACACTGATTTCCTCTAGCTAGGTAGCCCAACTAACAGCTAGCTAACTTAACGTTGATTTTGCTGCCCTCCATTAGCGACAAACCGTGGCTGTCACATAGCGTTACTGTGCCCTGTTTAATAATGATGGAGGTTGGTGTATAATTGACCTAGCTGTCTTTTTTTTATCTACTGTCTTTCTGATCCCATTGCTTACCACGTTTAGCTTCTGTATCTTATCAATGGGTTGCCAAAGTGGGTGGAGCCCAAAGGTATGTGTGGTGTCAAGAAAACACATCGGTTTTTTTTCTATTCTCTCGGGGCTATATATTAAGGAGGCCTACACACTTATGGTACATAAAAATGTATTCATCATTGACAAGCTGACTACCCGTTTTGTCTCATTTATGAGGAGGGGTTATACGCCACAGCTCAGTCCACTAATGAGGGATGTTGGGAGATTACTGAGAATTTATGCCATTTTGAGTCTAGCATTTTTAAAACTTCAAGAATGTGAAAATCCAGTGATTTTCAGCATTGCTGTTTTATCACCTAGGTAGGAAGGAGCCTCAGTCCAAGGCCACAGAAATCTGTGTTCAAGAATAACGTATGGTGAGAAGACTCTGGCATGGGTTAGTCTGAGGTTAGTGTGGTGCTGCTGTTTTAAAAGACTGGGGTTGTGGTCACTGACGCCTGAGGGAGACAAATGAAGATGTACTTATGAAGAAACATGACCTATGAATGGCTCTATGTTACCCTCTATGACTGGGTGACAAGGAATCTTAATTGTGGCTCTCATGAGTCAGGACACAGAAGCTATTTTAGAGCATCACTTTGCCTCTAATAACTGCATGTCTTTGATTTTGTCTGTCCCTATCTTGTGACTTTTCTTTGGCATACATCAAGCTGTTTCAGTGCAACCAGGACTATCTGGGTGAGAGCTTGCCAATGAGTACTGGCTGATGTTATTACCAGTTTTGAAATGTTGCCCATTTAATCATTCATTTAACTGCAGTCTGAGAGGGAGAACAACACGAGTGCTCAATGAATGTCCAGTGACCTGTAAGATTGGACTCAAAAGGGTTGTTTGTCCCCACAATGGTGACCCCCGGCCCAGACAGACACGCTTTCCCAGAAACTGGGTGTGCTATTAACATCAGAACAATAGAGAGTTTCATCAGCAACACACTGATACAATGACTGACCAAACATGGACCAACTGGAATTAGTATCAGAATTTCAGGTTCTGTGCTCAAGGTTTTATAAATGTGGAACTGGATTTTAATTGTTTTATGTTTCTTCATTGTGTTATAATTTGCATGTAGCAGACCATGTACTAGTGACTACTGTTACTATGCTGCAACACTTCCATATATGAACTTTTAAAGGCAGTAGCATTGTATATAAACCCAGTTTAGTTCCACTGTAACCACAACGCAATAAACCACTGCTGAGTTTAACAGTTTTAAAGTGTTTTAAACTCCACCTTAATAGCTGCTGCTGCTCGGTTCCTTTAGAGAAGATACATGTGAAACCATCCACACAGAGACAAAAAACATAACTTGAAGCATGTCACCAAAGGGCTTAGTTTTACCCTTGTTTGTTTGCCTGGTATATTTAACCGTATATGATCTTTAATGCTAAGACTATAGTCCCTGCTGTTAGGCTATATCTAATCTTTCTAGGGCAGTGATTCTGCAAGCATGTCAATGAGTGTAACATCCCTGCTGGTTTTTATAACCAGGGTAGTTAGATGTACTGTACCCATCCTCCATCCCATGTGTAAATTACTGCATGATAAGATGGAATGAAAAGCACTTGAAGTTTGGTTGAGAACCAATTTTCTACCCTGTAAAAAGTTGTCTATGCAGCCATGTGGGGTTTATGCAAGTTTGAGTGTAGAATATGAATTTTGCTGGAGCCTTTTCAGGGGCTCACGTGATGCGATTCTCCACTGTAGCTCCAAAGCAGAAATGATTAAATGCAGCCTCAAGTGATGTCATTCGGTTCAAGTGGTGGGAGAGAGATGAATAAGAAGTTAAGAAGAGTGCATGAATGAAACAGATAAAAATGTTTGTGGTCTGCCTTAAGACATAAATCTGTAAGTGACATTGTGAAAGTAGTGTAGAACTTTAGACAGCTAATCTTTTTTAAGTGAAAAATGACAAAAGAGAAAAGCTGCAACGACACGTAGAAAGAGAAGCTGATTAGAGGGAACAAAAAAGCAGAGAAGCTGATGTCATTGAGTTGTAGTGCCAAATACGCTCCTCAGCCGAGGGTCTCTCATCTGAAGGGTCGGGTTACATGATAGATTTGCAGGGGGAGAGGGCTAAGTGTGGAGCTGATCTTACCCTATGAAGTCCCCCAGGACTGTATCATGGAACAGATGGAACCTGACCACAAGTTATCATTGCTGTTGAATAATTGAGAGGACTGATGCATATTGTCAGTTAGAAACAAGGAAGCTAGAGCATGTTAACGGAAAGACTAAATCACAGTCTATACCAGCCTTTGACAAGCACTCTTTGAAAGCCACTGTACATCCAAATGTTTGGTTTTGAGTGCTTTGCAGATATTACGGACGTTGTTTAATTTAACAGCGTGGAGTCCACTCCATTGTTCTTAAAGTAGGCCTTGATACTATGTTAATAAGTAGTCTCTATTTTATAAAAGCATGTTCTCTCCTTTCTTCAGTTTATTATTTTATTTTTCCATTGGAACAAAAAAAGATAAGTCCTGTTGACAGACAGAGTAATTATATGTCCGCTTCACTATGTTTGTTCATTGACTCATACAGAAATGATCTAAGTTATTTATGTGGGGTAGTCAAATGTAGCTCAGATTCTGTAGGTCAATATTTTGGACATTTGAGAGGAAATGCACTCATATTGATTTTTTACAATGATTGTTGGAACCTCTTCAGGTTGATAATATGGCATCTTCATGTGGCAAAGATTATCTTGTCTAAAGTTAATTGTGATTTGTGTGTTAGATGAGTAATCAGTTACTACTCCTCTTGTCTGTCCAGTAGCAGTGAGATGCAGTCACACACTATGTGAAAGTATTTTTCATATGTTTTATCTGATTACATGATAAAACACATATTGTACTCTCCTATATGTACACATATAGAGTTACAGTATCTGATCAAAATGTGTAGATGTAAAAAAAGATTTTGAATTACTCCCCTGTTCAAAGTGTAGCCAAAGAGATTATATGTGCCTGTGATTCATAATCACGTCAACTACTATGAGATGATATACTGCAATAGTTAACACGTCAACGTGCCTTAAGGGCATCAAACCTGGATATGCAGTGGTTTAAAGTATAAATTATCAATGAATCATAAATCTTATATTGAAAGAAGCTGATCCAAAAAGCAGAAAAGTAATGTACATACAGCTTTCTGAAAGCAGGTTATTTACTGAGGAGCAGAAGATATACTTTTATGAGCTCTGCAGATTTATTTGTCTTGTCAGAACTTGAAGCTTTGCCTGTATGTCCCAACAAAGTGGAATGAGGATGTAACACTCAAACCTTTACTGGTTGATCTAGCTTGTACAGGATTTTAACCCCAAATACATCAAGGCTATGCTACATAAGTTATGTTACATCCAAAAGATAAGAACTGTCAACATTTTGAAGTCAAGAAAAATGAAATGAAAACTAAGCATTATATAGTTTGCAAGCTACTTGAGCATTTGCAGTACTGTTGTTATTATGTAGAAGACATATTAGAAATAATGTGGCCTTACTATGACATGTTTTCCTTTTTCAAAGAGCAAGAATCTGTGCTAATAAACATAAACCCCAATGCTTGAAAGGGGTATCAAAACATTGTGATACAGCCTTAACAGCTGCTTTGCCAAACTTGTTTTTCAGGCTGACTAGTTCGATGTTTTAGAAAGCATTATTGTAGCTTTAGTACATAAAATAGTGAATACACACTCATTGAGGTACTATCTAATTATAGATGACTGCAAAACTGGTCCCAGAATCTTCTTTATATTAATTATGGCCTTTAGGGAGGCACTAATACTATGTAACCTTTATCAGAGCACTGAGAATGAATGCCACAAGCTATAATATGAGATCTAAAGCTACTGGTTAGACAATAAAGAGATGATAACTGCATATTGTTGGTTCACTAGAAAATGTCATCTTTCTGGGCAATTTGTTTCACCTGTAACTTATTCTGTTATGCATTTAATTGGCATGACATTATATTTTACAATCTCATAAATTGTCCAAACACTTATAGTTTAATCACCTCTGATCATTATTATTAGTAGGAGTACCGGTATGCAGGTATTTCAGAGCTTCAGGCTAGAATAGTTTGTCGGGTAGTTTGAGAAGAGGTAAGATGACCTGTGTGTGTATAGATGTGTGCATGGTTGTGTGTTTTGGGGGCGTTTAAAAAAAACAGAAACAACCGTGCTTTTCACTAAAGGTCATGTCCAGTCTGGGTTTGTGGTCTTCGGGGAAATGTGTTCAGACGTTGTGAGGAATCTCGGTAGAGACACTGAAGTAACATCAACATTTGTTAACCACTATGTGTGAGGTAAATATTTGAACTCACCCTCTTTATGACGCACCTCGCACAAAACTGTTATGATAGTTGCTATCGTCCCCAGTTCAAACAGCTCACTCGCTCTCTCTTACAAGTCTCGGTATCATTGTGTTTTATGTCACTGTAAACATCTGTGTGTTAAATATTGAAAATTGGCTTTGGCTTGTGGAAGTGCCACTGTGTCTGTACTGTGAATATATAGCCTTAGGAAATGTTCACACACTTATCTATCGTTCCACTGTAGAGCACGTGCCAAGGCTTTTGTGTTTAAAGGGATTCAGGGACTCTAGTTTGCAGAATCCCCAGCTGTTTTGTTGTTTTTATTTTTCGCTGCTATTTCATTAAATTCTAAAGAATACAATATTAAAGAATAACATTTTTACAGCATATACAAATACTAAAGTATACAGTATGTAACAGTCTGCATAGTTTTTAGATTTGTTAGTCTGAAAACTGTTTTTGTACAACAGTATAGTAATATCTGACACTTGCACTAATTAAACCAACACTTTAGAAGCTATAAAGCTGGAAATGTAAAGCAGCGAAAGCAAAATGTTCATCCGAAATGTAATACTTTATTTACTTACTACACAGCCTTCTCTACTTCTCACAGCTCTGAACATGTGATTAGTTTTGTAGTGTTTAATTATTTATCCATTCAGCATAGCCTTGTCCATTAAGAGTCTCAAAAATGAAGCATACGTATGGAGTATATGAAGTCTTGTTATACCGTGATACACACTCAGCACCTGGTTGCAGTTACTGTGTAGCTTGAAATTGCAGGCCAAATGTTTTGTTGATGTGTCATCACCACTAATTCACCAGCAAAATACCTGGCATGCTTACACTGCCAAGGAATGCAAGCCCTTTGACTTTTGTCAGCTGATTAATGCGGGCCTCATCATGCAGGGTGTTTGTGTGTGTGTGTGATGTCTAGAGTTGTTTGAACTCCACTGCAACATGTGTAGTAAGTTTGTCTCTAACCAGCCGACTCGCATTAGACATTTTTTCCTGTCTTGCGTCTTAACTGTTGTCCACAATGTTTCTTTTATTCATCCTCAGATAAACACGCAAAATGGAGGACTCTAATAGCAACAAGCCTTTTATGGTGACATCCTCCCTAAACTTCAAAGTCACCACCCCATCCTTCTACAACCAGCCAAAGAAGTTTGCCTCTGTGGCACCACCACGGCCCAAAAGTCAGACGCCTCCCTCGGCTCCATCGCCGACCCCGGCCAGCACAGCTGTGATTGGTCGAGTGGGTGATCTGCCTCCGCCACCTCCATCAATGTGTTTTGGTAATTACATTACTGCTACTAGTAGACCTTACACATCTTAAGTTATATCCATATAGAGACATCCCTCCCCTTTCCTGTCCCCTGCTGCTTATCTTCCTAGAGCATGCAGACATTCACACGTCAGATGTAGTTTTAACTTAGACATTACATTACTTTACTCCTGCCTATCTGAGCTTTGAGTAAATTGTTGGGGTGTTTCATACTTTGCTTTTACGAGTTATTTTACTTCATTTTATTGCATAGAGGTGAAATATATGAATTTATATATGTATGGCATTTTAACTCATCAAAGTCCTGGATCCAGTCAGACAACCTTTTACCAAATAAATATAGGAAAACATAGATCAAGACACGTACATGTATCAGGTGACATGTGAAGTTAAGAGGTCATCAGTGTAACACATGTCGTCAAATTATTCTCAAATTGGCCAAATCAGAATAATCCAGGTTGGATTCTTTTTATTTTCTTGTTTGTTTGTTTTTTTTTGCTATAAACTCGTGGTGTCTGTTAAATGACTGACACTGAGGTTGGACTGACCGATAACTACAAACTGATTATAAAGAAACCGTTCTGTCACAGCTTTTAACCAATCAACCCTCATTTTTGTCAGACTTCCCACCCCCTCCTCCTCCTCCATTGGATGATGATTTGCCAGCCCCTCCCCCCGAATGCCAAATCACACCCCCTGCCTCTGATGCCCCCGCTCCCGCCTTCCCCGCTCCACCTCCAGTGGTAGATGACCTGCCCCTCCCAGCTCCCCCTGAGGAGAGTGCCTGTGTGCCCACCTGCCCCTCTCCCCC
>JAPQRN010022315.1:0-22568 GCA_037367275.1 Coranthus polyacanthus | reverse complement strand
ACACACACACACACACAGACACACACAGACACATAGACACAGACACACACACACACACACACACAGACACACACACAGACACATAGACACACACACAGACACACACACTCAGCACCTTTCTTTAGAACCAGGGGAGAGTGAAGCCACGTAAAGAGGATATCTATATTTTATTCATGTCGTGCTCCCTTCTTGTCACTGTTCTGTAGTCTAGCCATTACATAATGTGAATCACCCATTTAAACACACTTTTTCTCCAACGAGAAGCTGTCACACATTCAGATTTTTCTGTGTCAGAAGAAACCAAAGCAATAGAACCATAGATGTAAACCGGATCTCCACGGCCCCTCGTGAAGCTGAGGCTCTGTGTTTGTGTGGCATTGTGCATGTGATTGAACAGGTATTTACCTTACCTTGCAGTTGTGTTGTTGCTGAATTCATTGACAGTCATTGATAACAATGAAAAGTGGGAAATCAGAGACCTAGATTATCTGCTTTTCTCCCATTTGGTTTTAGTTTGTTCACTTTTTCGGATCGTAACAACTTTGTTCTTCTTTTCCTGAGAGACAAAACATGATTGACTTGCATGTTTGTCGTTCTCACTCCGTTAGAGGATGTTTTACACTGAGTTGAACTTCTTTCAACTTTCAGTAGTGTCTCTGTAGCTCAGTTGGTCTGCGACACTCAGAGTGTCTGGTTTTGAGTTAAAGAGCAGATTCTGACAGATTCAAGGCTTCATTTTTTTTTTTTTTAAAACTTCATTGCTAAAACACAGCTAAAGTCCAGCAATACAAACATTACAAACGTTCAAATTATGTAATCAGCTCTAATAATAAATATAATTCAAATATAATTTTCAAAGGACGGGATGTTTACAAAGGACATTTTACCCACTGACATTTGTTTGTGGATACCCTGGAGGTTTGTTTTCTCATCATCTGACTGCTCCTGTTTCTTGCACTACCCAGCTTTATAAGTAGTGATGTCGCCGTGTTCAAAATTAAGACTTGAAGTCGTAATAAACTGAAATGACCCTTTAACAGCCTGTACGTTTCTCATGCGTTAGATTCCGACGATCCCAACGCAGCTATCTGTGTCATACATCCGCCATCATATGCAATAAAGATGAGACCAGTAAAAAGGTTTGCATATATATCACACTCATCCCTGTATTGAGAATCAGATATTAACCAGTCAGTGTGGTTTAAGAGCCGCCTTCAAAACGCAATATGATCCATAAGGACTGAACCCCCCCTGCTTCACTGTGTTCATACAAGGCTTCAAAGGGAGTCTCATGGTCCATAGCCATCACTGACTACTTTATCTTGAATTTGATATGTGTCATGTAAACGACGTTTGGATATCCTGAATGTAGCATTTTCTGATTAAGCCGATCTTCTCGTCTTCTCTCTCCCTGCTTGGTCATGAGGCATCATCGTCTGTTTTCAACGCCCAGGGAAACCCTATAGCATCGATTTTAAATGCACAATGTAAGCCCTTAGATGTCGGAAATTGACAAAGTAGAAGGTTCTGGCACGACTTCACCTACCTCCGATGTGCATGGAGAAGGAAAAAAACTGAGAGCAGGTCAAGAGCTGTGGCAGCACTTATAGTAGCAACCAAGTTTATTAAAGCGAGACCAGAGCGTTTCGGCTTATAGCCTTCATCGGGATCATCATAAATTGTAAATTGGACGTTGACGACATGGGCCAGGTGATGTCGTAAAGTAGCAAAAACCTCAGTAGGAGGTGGTTGTGGTGGTTATGGTGGAAGACCTACACAAAGGAGCCCAGGGTTCGTGCCCCGTTTCCTGCTGTGTTTATTTTTGCATTTTCTCTTTCTTATTTTAGCCCTTTCTCCGACCCATGATTAAGACTCATGATTAAGTCCACTGTGTTTTTTTCAGTTCAAGTCTAATGATTTCATGTGACGCTAGAAGTCACTGGTGTTATCTATTTTATTCATAGCGAATTACAAAAAAAATTTGGGACCAATTGTGAAACTCTCTGTTTAAAATAAGCATTTGTCCAACGTAAAATGATCCAGTGGTAGACTCCGAAAACAGCAGTTCCATCCAGAATACTGTCGTGTTTTTGAAAAAGGTGGAAAAGACCAAAGAGGCGATCGCTAACAGACTGACCGCCACACGCCAGGCCTGCCCACGTGTTGCCTGACGTGATGTAATTGCGGGATTTGCGGGCTCGCTCACGGGGGGGGGGGTTTGCTGCCTCATCTGTAACGAGCAAGTAGTGGCCTTAAGAAGCAGTCAGAGCAGGCTGTGGGTTTTCCCCTCCACTGGGGGAAGAAGAGGAGGAGGAGGAGGAGGAGGAGGAGGGAGGGAGGGCACTGGGTTTGTTGTTCAAAGCCCAAGTTCGGCATATGCATTATAAATGAGCAGGGTTTTGAGGCACGTCTCTTCTTCTTCTCTCTCTCTTTCTGCTTCTTCTTGCTCAGTCTGTTTTTTACCCTTCTCTATATGTGTCTGTGTAAGTGTTCAGTAACTGTGTGTGTGTGTGTGTGTGTACTTCTCTATGTGCATAATGGATTTTTATCCTTCGCAGAGCACAGCGGTCACAGTTTGTCTGACTCCACATGGTCTTTATTATGCCAGACGGAGAGTGTATCTGTGGAGACATACCAGGCCAACGTCTGCCCTCTGTCTCTGCATCTCTACACACACACAGCGACAACCTCTGCCTCCCTGAGACTTTCACCTCTCACCTTTCTGTTTGACCATACGTCCCGTGGTTGGTCAAAACCTCATTTTTGGATACCGGTTACTGTTTTTTTTTTTTTTTGGGTGAATAAAGGCATGACACACCCACACACAGATAAGCACAAACGCAGATCATACTCTATGCATGGGAGGAAAGGTGCACTCCTTTCAGAGCCTCATTGCATTTATGCTTAAATGCGTGTTGAGTGATTCGCGGGTCCCTCCAAATGTTGCTCGTGTTTTGGCTGACTAAAGTGTCATCATTGCCCACGCGTGCAAGATGCGAGCTGAATTCAATCCTAGTAGAACGGCGCTTTGCAAATGTGCCGACTGCAACTGGTTCAGTCCTCTTCTGTCTGGCAAGCTGACACTGACACACAACTTGGCAGCAAGCGGAATATAAAAAGATCCAGTCTAGTCCCCGAGCTCCTGCATTTACACCTTTGATGGATGAAATTAGATTAGATGAAATTAGACTGATGGAGTGGAACAGTCTTTTGGGGGCACAGTGATTCCTATTCCTCTGCCTTGGCTTTGTGTCTTCAGTATTGAACACCGTCTGAAGAGCTGCTTCGTAAGAGCTTTATGATGTAGTCATGAATACTGATTCGGTGATTATGTCAGCTTTATTCAAAAAAGGGTCATTCAAACGGGAAATTTAGCTTTTTTTAAAAAATGGGTATAGCTCATTATCAACGTGTGCATGACGTGATTGGCTGAGTTCAACATAAAGACTAGAGACAGGGGGAATTCGCTAACCTGGCTCTGTCCAATACTTTGAAAGCTCAGTAAAGGTTCTTCTCCACTGCTGGAACGTGACGGCCTGCAACCCATAAGCTCATACTCAATACTGGAACTTAAAGCGCTAAAGCAATCAGTTCCATGTTCCTTTGTGATTATGTCTTACATTTTTGTATGTATATCGCTAAAAATTCTGAAATGCAACAGTTAAAGAAAAATACAGAAGGAATTTCTTGGCAAACCATGGGGTCGTTTGTCATTTGCGTTCTCGTCTTTGTGATTGGCCAGTTGAATATTCTGCTGTTTTCTTCCAGTTATTGTCTTGTGTTCATATGCACGCTAATATTCCACTATTATTTCCAAATGTGATACAGGTCATATTCCTTTAGGATACGCTGACTTAGGCATCCCACGTGTAGCATTATGTGTTTAAGATGTGGGATATTCGAAGCATTCTTTAGACATGTGTATTCAGAATATGCATCTCATCTGGGGTTTTTACAGCGGTCTGTGACAGGCGGCTTCATGCCTGGCCTCGCAACAGCTGGGACAGAGATGCATGGCCAAAAGAATATCCCAACGCTGAACTTTTCAGGAAGGTGGTTGAAGGAATGAAAGGAGGAGGCTTTACTCGCACGGTTGAGAAAGTCCTCCAACGGTAGAAAAGATTGAAAAGAAAATCTTTATTTTAACTCAAAGAAACAAATTGGCAGAAATGCAGTCTTGCCAACTTGAGGCGTCTAGTGACAAATCTAATGACTGCATTTCTGCCAATTTGTTTCTTTGAGTAGGCTAAAAAATGTTTTGTAGTGAATGCATCTCTGGCTCCGCCCAGTGATTAAAGGTCCAATCCACAACCATGTAGACAGATGAATGACATGATAACGACCAATCCCCCTTTGTTTGCTGGGAACTTCTCCTCTTTTTCATTTGCACGAAATGACTATTTAAATTATAATTTATTGCAAAATCAGTTTCAACTTTATGTAAAAATAGCTATGCAGTGATGTGTTGACTATTCAAATGAGTGAGTGACATGATCTACGTTTCTGTTCATAGTCACTAAACTAAGTCACAGAATCTGCAGCGTTGTGAAGAGTAGTGCTGGGCTCCACAGCTGTTTATCAAGAACTGGTTCCAGCACATAACTCATGCTGGGCGTGGTCGTAGGTAACAGGCCTGTTGCTTCTGGTTCATATACATTTTTTTGAAGCCTTGCCTTCACCCCAGCGGAGTCGTTATCATCACTCCCTAAACCTGCTGTGCTGAGCTGAGTGAGTCCTTATGGGGTGGGACGAGGTCAGCGCCTAAACACCAAACACAAGCATGTGCACATAATAATCCATTCCATGTGAGTTTATTGACTAAACTCTGAAGTCTAATGTGGAATATTTTAACATCTCCTTTAAAACGTCTGTTTTGCTTTCCCTTTCTTTATGTACATGTCACTCCACTTACCCTTTCTTTCCTCTGAAACATTTTTTATCTTTGCCCTTTCTGGCTGCGTAGATTTCTAAATACTTCACATATTCATCACCTACAATAAATCCTCTGCACACCGAAGTGACAAATGCCTGCAGGCAGCCTCTGTTAATTCTTTTATGGTTGCGAAGCTTGCCCAACAGATGGCTTGCAATTTTACAGTGCAACATACAGTAAGTTGCAGCTTGTTCAGTGGCAGACGGCTGCACAGTCATCTCAGCACTTTGATATGTTCAGTGTAAGCCCAACGGCTACGTCTCCAGCCTGTCATTATACTGTGGCCATACTCACTGTTTTTTCAGAGGAAACATTTGGATGACATGTTTGTCTCACTAACAAAAAAAACAGGATTTACAGACGAATCTGTTTGTATGAGAGATAACCAAAACCCACATACATGTGCACACAGGCAGCTACTTCCCTTGCATGGTGTCATATGCAGAAATGAGAGTGTTCATTTTAGCTGACGTTGACGTAGTTGTTATGCAAATGTTTGATGAAATTTACTGATTTACTCCGTCAGTAAGCTAGCGTTTAGCGTTAGCTAGAGCTCGCTCTTCCCCAACTCCGCCGCTTTTGTCCAAATATAGTCACAAAAAGCTCCAAAAAGCCAAGATGGCAACGGCCAAAAGCGCAAACTCCTGACTTCAAAGCGGCAGTTCAAAAACCAGTTGGGCTCTCGGTAGCTCCGTCCACTTCTTTCTAGCCTTTATGTGTAACGTTGCCTATACCGCCACCTTCTGATGACACCACGCAACCTACTTTATTCGCTCTAAACAAGTGGATGGGAATGTTCTCATTTTCACGCTTCAAATTCACTTCACAATTATATAAAACAAAAATACACAGACTGCAGTGGATAGAGTCTGTCACTTCTCCCGAATCCACTGCAGTAGGAGATTTTTCTCATTTCTCTGTGGCTGAGGACACTTTGTTTATTTACCAGTGTTTGGCCTCTGGCAGAAGCTCAGGGGAAGCCAATGCAACAGCGCTTTGGGTTTAATACGGCAGGCATTTCCAAGACAAAGCCCTCTCTTTCCTCATGCAAAAAGACGGCAAAGGCCTTACAGTGGCACAGATTAGTGAGTAAATTGGCTCTGGCTGCTGAATAAGACACACTGCATATCTCATGAGGAGGATGCAGCCTTGCTTTCTTTTTTCCCCAGAACCGGCAACCTTAAGGGGGAGAGGCGGTGTCAGAGAGATTCAACACAGATCTCAGTGGGTAAAATGTTATCACTCAGCCACATGGCTTCACAGGCGAGGATGAATGGAGAGGGTGTGCATATCGCATCATGACACCTACGCAGCATGACGCCACTGTGCACAGATATTCTTCTTTGTGGCATGAAACGCTCTCAATGATTTTTTTTTTTTTCTGCTTAATTCCATTCTGGAGGTTTTTAGACTTGATTGCCACGTGCAGCGACAGACAGTATGTGTTTACATCTCGGCCTACACACTAATGAACTTTTGTCACCCAGTCTCGGCCGACATCTGTCTGTTAGTTTGAGGAGCTCCCAAAACGATCCAGCGATATCATCTCAATATTAGACACGATTATATGCAAGTATGATGTCTGGCTGTTGTTGAATACATTAGTCATTAGTGCGTGGCTGTTTGCAGGAGAGGAAATAACAGGGGTGGCTGGCAGAACAAGACAAAGCAATCCTAATGAAAGATAAGAGGGTCTCCCTGATGCATTTTTCATATGCACTTCTTTTGTCTCCATTTGCCCTGGGATTTTTAAGCAGAGAGAGCGCAATTAAGTAGGCGTAGTAAGTCTTTGGATCGGTAATTATCTTTGTGTATTTCCTCGTACTGTGTGTGTGTGCACTCAGATGTTTTCTTTCCATGCCGAGTGCTGCAGGGTTTCTCTCTCTAGATGTGAGTTTGTACAGTACAACGTTGAAGAGGGGAGGCCCAGTGCATCACAAGGTTTACTCACATGCGGCACAGAATCCCACAAGCCATCAGAACTCCCCGAATTTCTAAGGAGTCTTTTTTTTACCACCCACCAGTGTTGTGTCGTTCACAAATGATTTGTTCAAAAGAAACTAATCTTTTGGGTGGATGAAATGACCTGAATTGCTTCCTGTGAATTGATTTCTCAGTTCAGTCGAAATGGAGTCCGGTCTTCTTCTTCGAGGTGACGGCCAAGTGTAACCAGGATTTAGCACAAGATCATCCTTATTCTGTACATGGTTACACTTACAAAGCAAAGGCCGACATCACCAGTAAATTAACAATGCTAAGTGACTTTTGAAGGGGTTTAAAACAACTGATGATTATGAATGCAATGTCTTGCAGTAGCATGAGTAAGTGACATCAACAGAAGTCTGGTGACATTATGTTAAACAGGGACACACCTTAGAAGGAGGCAGCAGGCAGGAACGTTATTTAGATGTAGGGTCAGATCCATGAAGAATGGACTTCACCCACTAATGGTGCTGTGAACTGTTTTGCATTTGTTTCCGCAATCTGCTCCAATTTAAGAACCCATTCACAAAAGATTTTGCACGAATGATACTCTGGTGCAAACACAGCCATGAGTGTAATGTGCCGCTGTTTTGTCTGAGCCATTTCTAGTGTTTCAGGTTTAATGCTGTGTGTTCTGCAGCTGTGACACTCGGTGGAGTGTTTGTAATAAAGTAGCCTGGTCTCCATTAGCGTCATCATGACGTTTTTATTTTTAAGTAGATGAAAGTCCGAGATAAGCCCCAGACCCACCTGACATCACCACACCAATATCTGACAGAAGATGTCATGTTTAATATATTTAATTAAATATTAATTCAATATCATTCAAGCATCACAAACGCCAAGATTTGAAGAAGAAAAGAGGAGTGAGTTTGTGTTCATCGCCAGCTTTCTGCAGGCATTAATAGCACCAGTCTAACTGTGTGTTGCTGGTCCTTTGTGAATTAGATGGTTTTTGCAATGAGGCTTATTTGCATAGAAAGGGGTCGATTATGTTTGTATGCATAAATATTCCCTAATTTACATCCATGCAAATGGCACAGGTACACCACGATACTATTTGCTTGGCAGCACATTTTACAGTGAATTTCACCCATGCTTTGTGAATTACACACTAACTTTTTGTCTCGTTTGCACCAGTTTAGTTACAAATCCAGCCCTTAGTAAAGTTGTGTGTAGGTAATGATTAAACGTGTTTTATTTCTTGTACTACCAGAACTGAAATAGTTCTTTTTTACATCTCTGAGATAACTGTTTGTTTTTAAATCAGTTGCGGTCATCACCTTTTGTTATTCCTGTTTCACACAACTAGTGTGGTATGAATAATGCTTCTGCTGCAAAATCATTATATATAAAGCAACTGAGTATAAACTGAATGAGAAACATCAGTGAGGCTCATCAACCCCTGCAGCGACAACAGTTACTCAAACATCCAGCCAAAGCCAATCAAGAAGTCAGGCCTAAACACAGCTTGCCTTTCACATGTATGCAGCAGTCTGGATAATCATCTGCCAATCACCGACAGGAAGCTTGAATGGAAGCGCAGGGGGTCTACAGACAAGGCAGCCATGCATTAACTACTTATTTGTTGTTTGCTATTTTCAATCAATCAACAGTTACCAGTAGGTGGGGGCCAGAACGGAGTGCATTGTGTTGTATGGAAATGCATGCACGGTGTGGGTGTGTGTGTTTGTGTGTGTGGGAGGTGGGAAGTGGAAGCCACAGATGAGCGCAGACGCCCGATGATGACAAAACATCTTGGTCTCAGCTTTGAAGTCGAAGACCATTAGGACCTGTCGACAACTGGGGATATGAATGCAAACACACACACACACACACACAGTGAGATATAGTGACAATAGCTACTAATCAGCAGAACTTTCCCTCCTTAAATCATTAAAGGCCGAGCTTACATCAGAGGGATTATTGCCTGTTCATGACTGAAAATACAGCAGCATTCCTTCTCCTGCAGCTTAGCCTTACTGTAATCCCTCCCATAGAGCTGCTAGCAGGGGAGAACCACACACACACACATAAAAACACACAAAAATGTACTGTACACTGGTCTGTGATTAGCTGTGAAGATTAACTTTTACAGTCAGGAATTTATAAGCAAACGCAGTAGAATAATATCCTATTGTACACCGTATATCTGTCATTTATACTATGCAAATATTCCACTTCTCTCTCTCTGTGTGCATGTACTGCGTATAAGTGTCAGGATTATTAATGATTGCCTGGATGAAAAACAACTGCATCAAAGGCCCAGGACCATCTTCTGAGAGGCTGTGTGAGGACTAAGCCAGCGGCACATTGTTCCGATTGTTCTGCTGCAGATTAGCTACTGTATACAGTAAGTACAGAAAGGCTAATATTCACATGAGCGCATGAGACTCAGATTTGGGGAGAACCGTTAAAGCGGACCTCTGTTTCATGGGTTTGCGTTCTTCTCTTTGGCAGTCAGTCTGTTTGCTCGGGGTGTTGACTTATGGTAAAACTCAAAAAGGATTAAGCCATTAGCAAAATGATTCATTACACCCACGTTATTTATGTAATGACATGTCAGAAGGTTTCAAAATGTGAAAAATAGCTATAGATGATCATGGTTACATCCACACTAATAAGCTTTTGTTTTAAAACAGCATTTTAAAAGTCCAGGAAATTGAATAGGATTAGAACGCTGGTGTTTTGTGTCAGCTTTTCCAACAGTCAGTGTTTCTGTCCATCCACGTTACAGCACGACCCTGGACGTCACAACTGAAACAGGAACAGCAGTGTTTCCAAGTCTCTGTTTTAGGGATGCTAAAACGTCAGGTGGATGCGAGGGGAAAACAGAGCAAAAGTTATGCATTTTTAAGACTAATGGATGTGGATGACTAATGGATGATTTTGTTCTGTCCCAGATGAAAGATGTCAAAAAGTAGAGATATCCTTGTGAATATAAAACAGTGATCACGCAGCGAGGAGGGTTCTGTTGTCACAGGCTTACGAACCAAAAAAGCCCAGGATAAAGTTCTGGCACTGACATAAATTTAGGATGACCGTCTCTCACAGTGTGACCACCTACATCTTCTTAACAGCCAATAGGAATTTAGCACAAAATGATGGACTAATCAAGACATGTACGTATGTATGCAAAAAATATTTTAGCAAAATGCACAAATTACACTGCTGTTGTAACTCTATCTTTAGCTTGGCTTCATTATTTACCACTATAGCGAACATACGTGCATTTATTTAACGTAAAAGTAAGTGTATGAGATCATGTGGTTAAACTAAAATCATTTACATACATTACTGAAATGTCTTATTACTATTTGAAATCTCTGTTTTCAAAAACACAAATCATAACAGGTAAATCTTTTGATGCAGAATCTATAGTCTACTTTTGTGATTTCATTTACACCTTAAAAAATTATGTGAGAAAACACTTATCATCTCATCTTATCAATAAGCTCAGTCTGACATCGCCTGCTCCTTTGTGCCATAAAGCTCCACTGTTGTCCAGAAAGTATTACAATCATGTCAGTGAGGTACACCGGTGCACTGGGTTTAGGTTTGTTTTTCAATGAAACTTTAAAAAGAAACAAAATATAAGCTGTTCTGTCTGTTTGTGTCTAGAAACCAATATGATTAGAGCCGGGAGCCATATACGGGTCTGGGTGGAATAACACATTTTTATTTTTTACTTTAAACAGAATTTGTTGAAGACAAGAAACACACAGAATACAGACTGCTCTATTCTTAAATTATTAGCAAATTCCTTTTTACTTCTCACCAGTTTCGCATTAATGTAAATTTTTGCATTAATCTTGTTAGTGATCGAAGCTCAACCAAAACTGACTTCCTAATAACTTTTGTTTGTGGAGCTTTAACGTCACTATGTGTCAAAACTCTGAATATTTTGAGGAAAAGGCCATCAAAAATGACTTTAGATTGATTTTAAGTGAGCGATATGTGTCACAGTGTGGTAAGTGTTGGCAGACCATGTGTGAGCTGCTCTCGCTGAAAAAGCTGAAAGACACTCCTCATAGGTGTTATACAACCCCGTCTTCTACAGATCTAGTCTGTCTATCGTCAGATGTTTTCTGCTAAATCTACCAGAACCAGTCGGACGATGTGACAACACTGACCGCTGCTATCAAAAGGTTAGGATTTGGTTGAGTTATTTTTTTTGCAGTAGTTCAATGACAATTGCTCCAAAAATGAAAAAAAATGTTTGAATCAACTGATGGTGAGGATTATAATGTTGTGCTCAGTAATGAATTAGAGGGTGAGTATGACAGTATGAGCTTGAAGGTAAACTGGACTGGACGGTTTATACGCTTAGTGTACATTTTTAACCCCTTACAGCAGTTTATAGGCAACAGTACAGAGTAAATAAATACACATAACGTATAATAAGCTTACATTATTTATAGAATCTGTAATGTATCAGAAAAAATCCCAAAATCCCTTGAGGCTGTCTGAGCAGTCTATATGTAACAGTACAATGCAAACATATACATATAAAGTATAATGTGCTTTAATTATTTACAACGTCTGTGATGTATAGGGAAAAAAATCCAAACTTCCTTTAGGCTGTCTGAATACTTGACAGTACGAACCGAGGCCTCCATCATTAAAATCCTACCGTGTTGAATGATGAGTGAGAACACAGGAAGAAGATCCTTCACACAGGCCGCCTCGCTGATCACTTTAAAGATGGTTTACAGATGAATGACTGTTCAGTTGCCGACCAGCGGCGACAGCGGGATGAGCTGACTTCGTCTTGTAATGTTTCAGGAGCGCTGACGCAAACCTATTACTGCAAAGTGAATTTTATTTATGAAGCCTAAAATGAAAAAGACTGAGGCACAGTGAGGCAGGACAAACCAACGTTCGCACACATTGGCCGATGTTTAATTTAAAAAAAAAAAAAAATCATTTTTTATTAAAAATACAAAGGATATTTACAGGGTGGCTCCAGGAGAAACCACACGATTGTCTGTCAGTCGTATCCATGCACACATTTCAAGTCAGGTCATCTTCAGGTCGTCATATTTATATTTAGTCTTTTGATTTGGACCGAGACATTTTCCCCCTCTGTTATATAACTATAAATTCTAGGCTAATGCACATGTCTAACAGGTTGCATTTTCAGCAGTGGAAGATGTCCCAGCTGACACTGCTGCGCTCCTCTGATGATCTCCCTCTTTTTCCCCCTCCACTTTCTCCATCCCCCCTCTCCCCGCAGTGTTCCTACTGTAAAACATTTGCCATGCTCCTTTGAACTGGGAGCACCATTTCCCTGACAAAGCCCCAACCCCCCACCCCTCACTCCAAACCCAATGACCCATTTCTTATGTTGATCAGACAGTGTGTGAAGTGATGCAAACTGCTGTGCTGTGCAGTGCTGCTGTGCGGAGTCTCCCCCTCAGGCTCACAGAGCAGCTCAGGGCCTTACACATTCATGAACTGAGTGGGAAGACCCAGCCACTCCGTGTGTGTGCGTTTGTGTATTTGTGCATTAGTTCCCTCTGGCTGAGTGTGTTTGGATGCATAATATCGGTTGCAGCCGCTGTATATGGAAGTGTATTAATGACTGCTGATTGAGAACAAAGCGCAGTTTTAATCCCAGTCCGCCTCAGGTTAAAGGTGTGCAGGGACAGATTTGTAAGGGCAGAATATAAGCTTTGAAAGCGAGCGAGAGGGGACCGGATGGTGAGTATAATCAATGTTTTGGGAGCGCAGGGGGAATTGTGGCTTGATTTAAAATAGCAGCAGGGCTTCCTTTGCTCACTGCCTTCAAAGCTGCTTGCTCGCACTTTTGGCAGTTTGCATCCTTCAAACTCCAGCTGAGAGCAGAGTAGCCTCCATTAGATTAGACTTGGATGTGAATCGCTCCATGCTTTCTACATAACGTTATAGACATGTTCTTTGAGAGGTGTACCCTTTTACATTTTCCAACTTTCACTTTCTTCCACAAGTGTGTGAAAACATAACTGTGAACAGAACGTACACTTGCTCTCAGTAATTGCTGTACAGAACATTTTCTCAACGTGTCCCGGGATACTTTTGTGTTCATGCTGCCAAAAGAATGCAGACATATGCATCCCAGACCATCTGTGAATCTGTCCCGAGTGTGAAACAGTCCACTTGTGACAGGATCACTCATGACACGTCAGTTTCAGATCTGAACAAGACCTGTGTCTCTGTTAGTAGAAACTTTACAGATATAACACAAATGGAAGTAAAATTTGTGACAATGTAGGACATAAACGAGTAAGGAATGTATTTAACTTTCCAGTGTGTAAGATTTAGGAGGATTTAGGAAGCTCTGATTGCAGAAACGGAATATAATATTAGTGTGAGCACAGGAAAATAAGCATTGTGTTTGCATTGCCTTTTAATGAGCTGTTCATATCTACAGAGGGAGTGGGTCGCCTTTCAGAGTCAGCCATGTTGCGCCACCATTTGACTACAGTAGCTCCAAACATGCTTCCTCTTTTTCTCTTTTTTGCATTTCGTAGCATTTGGCATCCAGCTCCTCACATCACCTAGTACGAGTGGGGACTTTGAGTCTGGACCAGAGTTAATATCCCCGTAACTAAAAAGCCTAGAATGAAAAAGAACAAACAATGGCTATAGACATTTTAGGAAGGAAGAAAGAATACTAATATCTGGTTCCAGGAAATAATCAACAGACCCTCAGAATATCCATTTCCGTTTTGATGTTTGGATTGGTTTCTAATGACAAGGAAAAAGAAGAGACGATAAACAGAAATTCATAATGAGTGTTTCCCCAAATACTACCTCAAATATGGTCAAAATTTACAACTAAAACTATAACGTCTCCACTACTGCAATATTACTCACTGAACCTTTAACCTCGGAGGTGTTGTTATCTCTGAAACGCCAAGCTGATAGATGAAAAATTGTGCCAGAAGAAGTAGCTTTATAGTTTATATGCACTTGCCGCTGCTTCTTGTCTTCCCTCAAAAAATATTGCAGTGCAGTCAGAATACATAAATCCCAATTTTAGGCCTATTTTTGAGAGTGGAATTAAAAAGACTGCAGTGACCTACGCTACATCTGTACTGTAGATGCAAATTTACACTGGCTTCCTGTCAAGACTGAATTGAATGAGTGTTAAGTGGTTTGCTAATCCCTCGTAGGTCCCCCAGGCCTCACAGATACTCAATACCTCAGGTCCTCACAACAAGAGTCGCTACTTGCCTGTTCTCAAAGTTAAGGTGACTAAGCTTTTTCCGTCTTTGAATCAGTGGCTGAGTTGGTAAACATGATGCATTTATCTTCTGGTTTACAGAAATACATTCAAGTGAACCAAAAACCATCTGAGACACACATTAGTTAAATGTCTGCGGTCCTATCTGCCTGATTGGCCCAGAAGTAATGTACTTCATTGTTAGCGTCCCAGTCAGCTTTTAGCAACAGTTGACTTCATGCATATGAACCCTCTTCTGCAAACCACATCTGGCTACGGCAAGACATTTATCTCAAAAACTTGTATGATTGATTGTTTCTTTGGTCGGATCGAGGTTGGATCATGTTCTCCCCATAAGTGACTCGCTCCACAGTGTGTCTGTGACCGGACTGAGACCACGTTCTGCAAATGGTTTTGGTTTGCACCAGAGTATGATTTATGCGTTCACATCCACACAAATGAATTGTACTGCAGAAAGTGATGGTTTGAAGATGCCCTTTTAGTTCCTGTCCCCCCAGTCAGCAAACAACAAAATGTTTCTTCACAGCCAACACGTGGTTAGCATTTGGACAGACAACCAGGTTACCACGCAAGTTAAAGGACGAGTCTGGTGATTTTCTGTTCTTCTATTTTTGTCAAGACACCGGCAACGACACACAAACTGTTTGTTCACGTAGCTTTAAGTGATGAAGCTTGTTCATCTGCGCTGTAGAGCTTCTCGCCCAAAAACAATGCAGACGTGTTTCTTCCTTAACAAAACAGAAGGCGGGACCGCTGACTCCGGGTCAGTTATCCTGGATAAAGAGGGGCATAAAGGCCCTCTATCCTTTAAATAATCTGCTGGAATCATCAGGCAAAAATTGATGATTGTGAAACCTTCATTTAGTATTTGCGAGTCAAAAAGTTTATTATGTTTCATCTTCTTAATTTTCCTTGGCAAAGTTGTACAAAACTATTATACGTTCCCTCCCTATAATGCAAAAATACTCCAGTAAACCTTTAAAATGACCACTCGACAAAAGTCAAAAATGAAGAGGCCGTCAGTGTCTGCGTTCAGTTCAGAGATGATGCTGATGTTGGTTTTACACAACCTGAATGTGGTGTGATGGAGGATTATGACCAACCTGACCTAAATATGTGTTTTTTTTATGTTGAACCTTCCTGTGTTGAATGAGGTTTTGTGTGAAGGCATGTATGTATGTGTGTGTGTGTGTGCTTTTGTTAGGTATTGATTTTTTTTTATGTAACTGAGGATCATGTTGTATCCTGGAGGGTTACTGATTGAAGTATATATAGACTGGCAACCTTTCACTCGGATACAGCAGCAGAGGAGCTTAGAAATAAGGAGGAGAAAAAAAAACAAGAAGATGTTGGATTTATTTTCTGCTTTGGATACAAAATGATAAAAAAAAAATAAGGAGAATCAACCACCCTTCTGCCTCTAACTGAAGCACTTCAGTTATCTGTAGAATAAAAAAAAGTTGCTGTGGATGGGAAATGTGAGTTCGGGAGAAGTTTGAAGGACCCGGAGCTAAAAGCCTCTGAGCGGTTTTGGCTGAAGTGTGGAGCGATGGTCGACCTGCAGGACTGCACCAAGACCGAAAAACACTGCAGTGCAGCCTGGAGGTGTTTTCTACTAACCTTAGACAACACGCACAGGACTGTCTCACCTGTAACGAATCGAAACTAAAACCAGCAGTGGAAAAATTATTTTGTTAAATAAAATAAAAATAAGCAACAGTTTTCAAAAACACTAACGTGAAATAAAAACTGCAATAAACAATGCAACAGGAATGTTTTCCCCCTACATTAATGGGTCATGGTGTATAAGAATAAAATATCAATAAAAATGTCTCAATATGGGACCTTTAAAAACAATGGTTTTGCAAATCACATGGAATATCATGTAGTCTTTCATCCTACCTTTTACAGCTTCTACAAATCAAGGCTTTTATCATAATATCTGAAAAACTATAACACAAAAACCAAGTAAAAACCACACTAAGATTAATAATAAAAAAAAAAAATTCAATGTATGGTTTTAGGACTTTTCAGCTGTTTTGCCTACTTTAAAAAAATAAAGTAATCCAGTGTAACATGCTACATCACCTGATCTGTAGCGCTCGGTCATCAGTTCATCTATGGCAAGTGTCCATATTTTCATCTGAAATGCAATAAACCACGGAGCATCATTTCCTCCGGGTCCTCGTCCTGATGGGTTTGCTAATGCAGAGGCTCTAGTGCTGCCTTTCCTGAACGTGGGGACGCAGACCTGCTTTTATTGAGTCGCCAGTTGAGTAAAATACCTGACAACAATATGATGAGTCACAACTCGATTTAATGGTATTTTACATCCTGATTTTTTTATTTCAAATTCACAGATTCTTTTTACAGATTTACACTTTCCTTAAAAACACTCGTCACCGGTGACCCTCTGTCAGTGTGTGGTTGTGTATTTACCTGCAGAGACACTGTCTTCTGCCTGGATTTTCTATTTTCCTCTTGTTTTGCTGTAAAGGACATTTCTGGGCGTCGACCTTTGGCAGTGAGTTTGTATCTCCAGCCAATGACAGCATCGTGCAGCGTGTGCAGGCGGAAACATATAAAAACAAAGCGTCTGCTTTTCTCACTTACTGCACAGTTCTGTCTGAGAGACAAAACTCTGGGCAAAGCACACACCCCCGACCTTTCAGCCTTTAACAGACCCGTTGGACACACGCAGCGGAAATGAGGAAGCGTGTGCTTCGACTGTATGTTTCCTCTACAACATTCCCAGAGAGTTTTGTGAATGGTGCGTTTTTATTTGTGTTTTCAGAATAAAACTGCTGTGACAGAGTCCAGAGATAACGTTTTATTTTTCTATTTCGACTTCAGAGATTGCATCTATCATTCTGGTCATTTTCTGCAGTGACATTCCTTACAACAATGTAACCTGGAATCTATCCTATTACATTTCAAAAGTAACCTTCTCAGCAAAGCTGATCAATAGAAACAGGACTGACACATCGGTGCAAGGAAAGGATAAACCTCTCAGAGAGGGTTCTTTGATGACATGTCTGATCCTTAGGTAAGACTGTTCGCTGGAGGAGGTCCCTAAGCTCAGGGGAGAATATCACTCATGGTCATGAATCATGATGTTAAATAACCAAGGATCGCTTTCAGGGACTTCCACCCCCAGATGCATCAGAGAACACACTTACTGTTTACTGACACAGTCCATCTCAGTTTCCAGTCTTGCTGAGACTTGTCAGCTTCATGAGCCAGACCAACCTCTGCCTGATGCAACTGCGACAGGTCAAATGAGTCACAGGTTTGTTCACACCACAGAATACTGCTTCTTAAAGGGATACTCGACTGACAACCACCGAGATGGTTGGATAGGCACATGGTACATACCAGTTGTTTTCTAAAATAAAAGCCTCATTTCTTTTCATTTTCTTCTTGTTTTTTTCTGATTTGGACAGCTGAGACCATCTCCAGGACTTTTTTCTTCTACTTCCACTCCACTACACCTCAGAGGTAAATATTGTACTTTTTACGCCACTACATTTGTCCAAGAGCTTTAGTTCCTTTTCAGATTACAGTTTTCCCTTTTTTTTGTACTTACAAATACAAATTGGGCTTCGGTTACGGATTGGGTAGTGACAGATGCATTTATTGTTTTGATGGCGAAGGAGACAATTTCAACTTTGGGTGTCGAGCTGAAAAAGTTTGGGAACCTGTGAAGTAAAGCATTTACGTACTTCTTCCACCTCTGGTCTCATATGATGTTGCACTTTTTGCTTTGCTTGATTTTTTTTTCTTATTTTAAAAAAAGAAACCAAACCCCATGGAAAACTCACCAAGCTTATCAGCTCGAGCACAGATTCAGACCTGAGCAAATTAGACTAGGGAACAATACCTCCTGTGTTTTTTTCTCAAAGGTATTTTATTGTTGTTTAATTGCCTTCATTTGTTTCTGTAACTCACTTGAATAACTGCTCTCACCTGATATTCAAGTGGTTTAATATTTTATTTTTGAAGCTGGGGAGGACTAATAACCCTGGTAACCCTTACGTAATCTTAACTTTCCTGTTTTTTTACAAGAACTATCAAACTATTTGATTTGATGATGTTACATCGATGCTAAAAATGACTACCTGTTGCATCTCGGATCATCTGACACCAACTGCACTGAGCGAAACACTGTGCTAGTGATCATATGTCCCCGCGCTATGCAGACATGTAGCAGCTGGTGTGAACCATTTGTTCATTCAAATCAGCATCAGACTCAGAAGCAACTGATTTGCCAAGCAGAATAAATGTAGAGGAATTTGTCTTGGCAGCGTCACAGCCACACAAACACATGTATTAACAACTTAATGGTACAGCAACAACAGGAGGTGAGCGAGATGTGGTGAAATGAGACATGAGCCGAAAAAAGGAAAAGGGCTGTAGTTGAAGAGCTTCTTTAAGGCTTTTCTGCCCTTTTCCAGAATATGATATCACTCAGTAAGCATTTCCTTTTTTATATTTACGGAGTCACAGTCGAACTGTGTGTGTGTGAAGGAGAAAAAACAGAGAGAGGTTAAGGAGAGTCAGGGGAATGCAGCAAAAGGAGCGAGACTCGAGCTCATGTGTGTTTTACATAGCATCCCTCCAAAACATACAAGTCAGAAATGATCTGGACTCAAGGGCTGCTGGGTAACTCTCATCAACACAGGGGCTTCAGTAATGCAAGATAAACATAAAGCTTCAGCTGAAATCCCACTGCTGTGCATCACTGTAACAAACTGAAGCCTTATTTGTAATGCCGCCATGTCTACCTGAGCTGACTACTAATAACAGCAGGCAGACTAATGCGGCTGCTTCAGTTGTTCAGAGGATGATTTCTCTGTCTGAGTGTTGTGAACAGACAAATTTTCAGTGTGCGTGAGGTGGAGGAGCTGTGTCTCTGGAGGGTTTCTCAGACATGACGAGCTGGCAGCCCACGTACTGTAAATCTGATCAGTTCTCCAGTAAACAGTCACTAAGTAGTGTGAAATACACAGCATGTTGTCAAATTCTTGTCTCATGGCATTAGAATGAGCCCCTTGGAATTACTTGCAGTTTATTCAGGTAACAATGTAGTTCAGAAACAGTCTGCGAACCCCTCAGCTAAAGACCAAAGCCAGGTGGAGTCAGAGGTCAGCAAACCTGGAGTCCTATCAATGGACCCAGATTGGATCTGGCATCTGCTTATGTCAGCAGACTTACCAGTAACAGTTATAGGATGTATAGTGTAATACATGACCGGCAAAAACAGAATAGAAGAAAATAGAACAACTGCACAATTATGCAATGAAATTCAGTGTCCCACTCTTGAGCGATTCATTCTAAAGAACAAATCTTTTGAGCGAACAAACTGAATCTAATCACTTCCTGAAACAATCCAGTCATTTCTCAGTTTAGTTGGGCTCGTATTTAGTCGTGAGCAAACATACAGGGATACACTCTCTCACCAAGTGAATGATTCAAGTCATTGATTGGTTCACAGGGATAGGGTGAGTGATCAATGGTCTAATTCCTTGTGGTTACAGTTACAAAGCCACATGAACAAAAACACGCAGCTTTAAAGTTCACAACTTTTTTTTCAGATTTGGTCTTTCTTAAACATTTTATACTGGAAGCATCAAATGCATATTTATGAAAATGCACCTGCTGTTAGCGATGTGGCCCGTGTTTTCAGTAAGTTTGCGGGAGCATTAGTTTAGTGATTTTCTGTGGTTTCACCCATCACGCCTCCCCAGCTCCACCCTCTTGTCCAAATATGGACACTTCACGGTGGCTACATCCACTTTTCATATGACTTGCAGTGTAAGATCAGAACTCAAGAGAACAGATGAGACACGTCACCGTTCACACCTCTATCTGTCACGTGCCTTCAGTGTGTCCTGCTGACCATCTGAGTTCACATTTAGTTAATACCTGCATCACTTCTACTGAGAAGGCCCCATGCACAGTTATTACATTAGATTGTTGGGAGAAAAGTGCCAGAGTTGCTTCAATCTGGATAGCTAAGAAAACAAAAATGTTTCAAGAACTAACCTACATGGATGGGCCATTCCAACAGCTGAGACTGGCTGGAAAAGTTATTTCAAGAATTGGCATCAAAACTGTCATCAGACCAAACCATGATGATGAGGTATTTTCTTGTCATGGACGCATCAGGACACATTAGTGTTTAAACTACAAAAGATATGCCGTCGAATGTATTTCAGGACACCAAAGCACTCTGAATGGACGGATCCCAATGCACCTTGGCAAATACATTTTAAAAAGTGTAAACATGATCTAAGAATAATATAACTTTTGACAATGTAACTTGTTTTTTAAGCATTTTACAGAAGCTCTCAGAGAATATCTAAAAATGGAACAAAATTAGTAGGCTGGAAGATTATTTAGGAGGGGTAGGGGCTAGAGACACTACCTCCTGGTTATTACCATGGATACAGCTGCAAGCTGTCAGCAGTTCAGACTCAGTGCCAACAGGAAATGTGTGATTTTGTGCCACTGAGGTCACTCCTTTAGACACAAAGAAGCATATTTAGCCTACATACAAACATCAGAAATGTAATCATCTGTTTGGAGGCACAACTACTGATGTTCAGTACTACTGATTAGTCAGTAAATAGTGTTGGTTGCAGGTAAACCCATGAAGGTCAGATTAGTCAGGAGTTGAGTTCATTTTATTCTCAGATGTTGCTGCCTTGATGGAAAACTAATCCTGAAAACTGGTAAAAGGTAAAAGGTAAGTGACTCTACGAAAAATGATGTAACAGTAAATAAAATCCACGTACACTCACATTAAAGTATTGGTTCAGTCTCTAGAGATTCAGTTACATTATTGAGAAACAAGACAAAACAACACCAACATCTCGGTCCAGAAACAATGTCCCTGTCCCTTTGAATAATCCCCAAAAATAACACTTTTCATTGGAAATATATCTTTCAGTGGGTTTTCCAGTTATGCTCCGGAAAAACAGAACGATGACGGACGGACATGCCGATCGCTCAATCTACCTGGCATAAAAAATGGGATAAAAACATCTTTTGTGTGTCCGTGAACTGATCCTTTAATTAAGAGAATAGGCCTAATTCTTATCCCCAAATACAGAAGGCAGGAGCACAGTAATTGCAATAACCACAACCAAATCCATGGGGCAGAGATTTCTGTGGAACATCACAAGCATAGCCAGAATGAAAAGCTATTCTGAACCTGTACCCCCACCCACTTCACACACATGCACATATAGTTTTCATGCAATTAAATGACTTTACATTAAATAACATTCATTTTATGGAGACTTACATACCTCCACATTAACCATAACCACAAGATGGCTAAACCTAACCCTTATCCTGACCCTAACCTAAACCTGAAACCAGTCTTAACCCTCAAATTCAAAGATTTACATTGCGGGCTCCGGTTTTCTGTCTAATCAGGTTTCCGTCCCCATACTGTAGGGAAAACACGAGCACACACACACACACACACACCTCCCTTCCCCTAATGGCTGGGTTGAATGTTGAGTCCACCTACACATTTTTCCTGACTCATTTGTACCATTGCTCCTGGAGAGCTGTGCTAAGAGGTGCAGAGTGGGCTGCAGCTGCAGTGTGTATGCAGCATCTAAGTGTGTGCATGTGCGTCTGAGTACATGTGTGTGTGCGCACATATATCCTTTTGGAATCAAAATGTAGACAGGTGTCTGGTGTCAGCTCGGGCAGAAAATACACGGAGAAAAACGGGGACGCAACAGATGTGTTGCGCCTCTAACACTTGGTAAAATTGTCGTGGGTTTAATGGAATAACAATACAACCCGGTTTTAACCCATGTCAGCTCACAGCCTGGCGTGTTTTCACTAATCTCCAGCAAAAAATCAAAAAATGGCAAACCTCAAGTGGAGTTCAGAGACCCTTGAGCAGTTTTCCTGATGGGCTGCGTTGATTAGTGGCTTGGATTTGGCTTCTCCACAGTGACTAAGCCCCCCTGCTATGCCTGGCTTCCTCCCTGCAGATTGCCATGACCCAACCCCCAACTGAGGAGCAGGTGGCAGCATATAGGGCATAAGTAAGGTCTGAGGCGCTGAATGCAGCTCTCACCATCAGTAAGCAGCGTTAGGGAACAACTAGTTACATGTAACAGCATCATGTTATTCCAGATTACAACACAAATATAATTGTCACAGGCATAGATTTTGGGGGTGGATACGTCTCCCTCAGTATTTAGGACATAAAAAACGTGCTTGACGGGTGGATGTTTTCATCTACTAACAGTCAAACGGTACGCGATGTTGAGAAACATAACATTACACGTTACATAAATCTGATTATTGCTGTGGTGAACTTTTATAATGAATTTCATATACATTCAAAATGTAAAGGTTTGCCAGTAATTTATGTTTTTTACCAGTAGTTTATCA